>OMLM01010138.1:35351-55984 GCA_900302695.1 Helostoma temminkii | reverse complement strand
ATTGAAACTGTATATATATATATTGAAACTGTATATATATATATATATATATGTATATGTATATATGTATATATGATACTGTAATAATCACTTTAAAGGATGTAGTTTGTGCTTCTCTACTTTCTCTGTTACTTAATCTGCATCATGAATAATATAATCAGGGAGATGAGGATATTTGGACAGCGTGAATCTGGGTAAACAACACCAATTATAGACAACCACAGTCAGTCAGTCTGTATTAATTGTCTCTGCATGTTGATTACTGTGCGTGCTGTGCAATGAAGAACGACGTGGTGTTAAAAATCACACAGGCAACTCCTTGGAATATGTTTGCCTGTGTCAACCAACAGGCTTAATGGCTGCCTGGGTTGCACTATATATGATAATAGGTTCTTCACTGAATGAATCGCATTGAATGAGGGTTGGGAAAAATATATAAAACTAAAGAGATGGTTGTACTGTAGATTTCTGGGAACAGCTGGGAAACTGCCTCTTGAAACTATAGTTAAAAATGTGAGCGAGCATAAATTTGTTAACACTATGTGTTCAGCAAACTTTAAATAGAAGCACGATGAGGTTTTGTATCCTTAGTTCAGTTCGTACATCTGCAGAATTTCTACTTAACAGTACGCTGTGTTGAGTATCGTTCTGTCTGCTTTTCTTTCTAACAATGTTTGTTGAGATGGTAATAAAGGCTGCTCAACTCACATTCAAATGTTCTAGTTTTTTTCTTGTGTGTGTTACTAACACAGTGGTGGCACTGGCAGCAGCTGGTCCAGCCTGCAGTAATAGATCATAGGACGGCCTAATACTGAGAAATGGGACAACGCAGTCAATTCCCCCTCAGAGAGGAGGGCATATGCTGTGGACCACCTCCAGTCAGGCTGTTCCAGCATGCACCAGTTCCACAGATACTATGTGCAGATTAATGTTAGGTTCACAGCTCTGGTTGTTTTAAAAAAAGATGTCTGTCTAGACAAGTGTGTGAGGTCCCATTAATAAGTCACTGATTGAATAAATCATTCTGGTAGTCAGCTGACAGCTCTACTGAGCCCCTCAGCCTGCAAGCAGATATTAATCATGAAATATATACAAACACCTCTCTGGACTATAAAGCTAGTTCAAACCACTGAGACTGCACATGGGGAACCCTTCTGGGCTACTTACTGGCATCGTCCATGACATCCAGGTCATTAGCCAACTCAGCGCTGGTCAGGTGGTACTGCTCAGGATCGCTGAGTGCTGTGAGCAGGATGAGTAATACCACAGCATTGATGAGCTTAGGGACAGAGAACATATGCGCAGATAAGAGAAGCAATATGGACACACAGACAGACAGACAGACAGACTAGGGACTAATATGGGCAGTGGAAGAGGGCAGCTGCTGCATTAAAGTCTGCCACACACAAGACCTACAATGAATAACTGATGTCAAAAGTTTTCTTTCCATACTGAGCTATTTAATAAGCTCTGACAATTAAATCTTATGTCACACAAACTGTGGCTGCATTAAATGACATGTCTACGTCCACGAGTATCTGCTTCGGTGCGACTAGTGCAGCTCATTATGCAGGTGACTCATACATTACATTGATCTGGTGAAGGTAATGGAAAATTCTTTGCTCTCAATAGGAAACCCTGACACAAAAGCCTGCTACCTGAAGAGGCCCGCTGCTCATTTATTCATATGGAGCACAGGGAGGATTTTTCCACATGGAGGTTTGGTTCAGTTAACCCCATCCTGTACATTCAGTTCAACAGACTGAAGTGACAGTTCATTCACTGATGCACAGAAATCAGGTTGTATATTCAGCATTTTCTCTTTCTGTACTATAACCTGAAAAGGCTCACATTATGAATCATTCACCGAAATGCTCACAGTTGAAATAAATATGTATCGCAAGCCAAAGTGGAGGTGCACTAACCGTAACTTAAAGTGTAATAAGCTGATAGACTAGTAGGACACAGTGGACTGTCCTGTCAGCCTCCAGACACTATGAATCCTCTATGATGTTTCTACATGTCTACATGGAAGCAGTGACAATAGGCGGTGCTCACCATGTACCAGACCCCCAGGATGATGGTTCCTGTGCGGACATGGCAACACAGACAGCAGCTTGTGGAGTACCAGCGGTCCCACGGGGAGATCATCATTTCCTCTGCTTTAGCGCAAATGCGAGAGCATCTAGAAACTGCGGCGGCGTCAGTGAAGAGCGAGAGCCCGCTCTGCCGAGCAAAGTCCTCACAGAGGGATGACGAAGAGGATCCGACTGCCTCTGACCTGACCGCTACTTATCGCCGAGAGCAGCTTAACGGAACGGGGCGGCCAGCGTCAAGCCAGAGTCCGGTAAACCTTCAGCTTCCGGTTTCAAAATAAAATGACTATATTTTAGTGAGCAGTATAAAGTACAAAATTATTATAAGGGAATAGATATATAATTATTAGTCATTTATTGCCATTGTTTGTCGGTAGAGCATTTTGAGTCCGTGTTGTGAGCTTCATTGATATATAGAAAAATATAGCATAAAAAGTTATTACTGCCACTTTGCTTTTATTCATGGTGAGGATGTTAAAAGTTAATCTACAATATTAGGGGAATAAAGACAAATTGCACCAAATCTTAGGTGGTTTTCATCTGGATAACAAATATAAGACTATGCTTATTTCTTTAGGCCATATCAGTGCCTAAGTTGTTCTCAGGAACGTTGCATTTTGATCTTATTTCGAGGACTCAGACAACCTATTTCCTGTTTCGTTCTCGTCAACTTTACAGCTGGATGAGGACGCATTTAGTCGTTGTGCTGGTGATAAACAACTGAGACTAGGCAGGCTCAAATCCGATGATGTAAGATGTAATTTCCAGAAAATTACAGGTGGTGTAAATTATGTTAATCTGGAAATTACTGGGCTTGAGTTTACACTGCCCTGCAGCCTTGGTCTGTCCCATTTAAGAAATGCTGAACTTCTGATTTCCTATCAGCTGTGCTGTGTTGCAGGCTCAATATCTTAAGTTACCCTGTTTTCATTAATAATCATTACTCAATAGTGGGATGCTTACCTACACACTGTCACAAACCGAGACACTTTAAAAAACTGGCCTTTATTTAGTCTTTTTACATATGGCTTAAGCTTGTCTTTTATTACAAACAGGTTTTACAAAAGGATCTGAAGGCTTAACCACAGGTGGAAAATGGTGAAGAGGTCGATGACACCGAAATGGTACATCTATGATCACAGGGTCCCACACAGCTCCGGTTACAAAGCAGTCACAGATAAGTAAAAAAACAGCCACAGTTGTCTCAACACACCGCAAAACAACATCAGACAAGGGACAAATCAGATGGACTGAGTCGAAGTCTTGCAGTCACGTGTAAATAAAAAATACAGAGCAGATTCCCTTTTTCTGCATCATCTTCATTTAGGTCACAAAGTGTTATCGCTCTGTTGAGCCAGAACCGCTGAGGTGGAAAATAGATTTTTTTGTTCTCTCTGCTCTTTTAGTCAAACAGCGCTCACAGTACTGTCGTGGTTCACAAATGTCAAAGCAAAATAAAACAATGCAAGCAAAGGCCAATTCACTATCATGGCCCAGTGTTGTTCAACCTGATGCACGTTGACCGTTTTTATTTGACAGTAAACTCCGGTCATCAGCCATAACAACATCAATTTTCTAAACATGATCAGTATTTCTACAGGTCTAATTACTACAATACAGCTCCTTCAGTTATTTGATTCAGTGGAATTAGAATCAGAGTATCAAATGCATACTTAAAAATCATTAACATTACGCATTATGTTAAGATTGCACTGGATCTAGTTTTTAGTGATCCACCGACTGACACTCAACACGTATAAAAGTTGTTTTCATCTTCCAGACAGGATTTAAGGTAAGTCTATCATGATGACCTTCGTTCAAAGTTCTCGTCACAAGTGGTGTTGCATAAGGAGGAATTTAAGTCTTTTGCATACAGAAGTCTGTAGAGCGGACTGAGGTCTCATGTCTCTCTCCTCGCCTTCTTCTTCTTTGCTGGTTTGGGCGCTTGGCTCTCCTCAGGCTTTTCTGAGGGAAAAAAAAAAAGTGACAGGGAGATGAGACGCACAAATCTCAACATGATTCACTCCTTTACAAGCCGTCTCAGGTCCGGAGGCTCATATCACGTACACCTAAAAACAGATTTTATTATTTTACCTGTAAACTGGGTCCAAGTCTTAATGTAAGTAATGTTATGGCAAGTCAGTGGATAAAAAGAAAAAGGAGTAATGGATTCGATGCACATCTAAAATGACAGCTCTGACACTGATCTTCAGGCTGCAGTCACTAACGAGCATACAGTAAAAGCAAGCTAATTCCTTGACTGGCACAGGAAAAGGGCTAAGCCCTAAGAGGGCTAGTATCAACCCGACAGGGCAACAGCAACACAGCATCAGTGACAAGGTACAATCTAATGTGCGTACTTTGTTGTGTTGGAGTAGGAACGTTGTTCTGCTTGGCGGTGGGCTCTCCGTCCATAGGCTTCTGTGGCACTTGTGTGACTGGGGGTTTCTGGGATGTGTTGTTCTTCGCTGGTCGTTCCACTCTCACCTAAAGGAAATGAAAGACGGATAAAAGGAAAAAAATTTTTAAAACATATGAAATGGAAAAAAAAACAAAACCCCTCAGTGGGGTCACGTTCTTGGTCTACTGACCTCGACAGCAGCTGCTTTGACAGGCTGGACGGCAGCAGTTTTCTCCTGAACCACTGGCTGCTTCTTCACTGAAGCTGCAGGTGCTACCTCCTTCTCTGGCTCCTCAGCCTTTGCAGATAAGAAAACAAGATGAGTTCACATCCACTTGTCTCATCGATTCAAGGAAAACTTTAGAAACCTCTTATGTTTGTCTGTCCTGCAGTTACCTGGCCAGTTGAAACTCCTTCCTCTGCAGCCTTCTTCTTCTTCTTTTTCTTCTTCTTACTTTTAGTTGGCCCATCCACACCAGGCTCCACTTTGTCCTTTTCATCATCCTCCTCCTCCTGAAGAACACAAACAAATTATAAAAGACAGCAGGAACAAAGAGAAGTCAAAGGATAGTACACTGTCCTTAGAAGTAGTGGATAGCTAATGAACCATGCGGGTATTTCATGGGTGTGTAGTATTGTTAAATAACCAAACAGCTGAATGTTTATTCACTCTGTAAAGGGCCACGGTCAGGTTAAAAATCAGGGCACCTGCCCTAATGCCCAAGTCCAGAAGAGTCATCAGTTACTGGGTTAAGTTAATTATAAAACTCCCAGGTAACTCACACAGTGCTTAGTTTAGTGAGTTTGGGTGAGCTTACATTGGCAGCAATCAGCAGATTAACCTTGGCAGGTTCGGGGAGGGGCTGCTCCTGAGCGGGGGTAGGTTCAGGTGTGGGTTCTTCATAGTTGCCCCAGGCTTCAGAGGGGGCATTCCAGTCAGAGCTGGGGTCGACTGAAGCACCATCTGAAAAACAGTCAGAGATAAGACTAAAAGTAAACCTGGTTTATAGGCATCTGAAGATTTGAAGTTGATCATTGAATTTGCGCTGTTGTGAAATCCCAGTAAAGACCTGTGACATCATCAGCCTAACTGAGCTCACCAATCAGCTGACAGGACTGATATTTATTATATGCTGCTTCGGCTGTTTGTGGCTTTTAAGTAAAACCCAAAGCTAGAAACTGACCCTGTTTCTAGTTAATAAAACTACTTATGAGTGTAATAAAGTAATATAATTGATGTTACAAAGAAAGTAAACAAAGAGGAAAAAAATAAATAGATTTCTCTTACTCAGTCCAGACCACTCATCCTCCACTCTGGGTTGACTAAGCCAAGGCAGCTCACTCACAGGTTTGGGCTCTACAGGAGACAATAGACAGTGACTCAACCTGCCTTGCACATGTTTGAGGAATTACACCATCTAGTGGCAATAGTCACTTACCAGCAGTACCAACTCCCAGTCCACCGAACGACAGTTTTAACTCAGTTGGTGGAATTCCCCTTTCAATCACAGTCCATGAATCTGAAACACACATTATGAATTATTAAATATTACAGCCTGAGTGAGACAGTGTGCAGTTTTTACTGAAACAAAATGCACCTAAATTAAATTATAAGCTGGTAATTATAAGATCAGGCTCAACCTGCCTTCATGCCCAAGAATCGCTCACTGCTGTGCTGTGCGTTCCCTTTGGTTTATAGGGATTTTCTCACTTCCCTTCTCCTTCCCCAAGTATAAAGAGCTACATACAATCTGAAGTTGTTTCATGGCCTAAAGCCTTTATGGGGAAGTCAACTTTTCTAGACTTCTACAGGCCACTTTGTGTTAGTTTTAGTTGTTGTTGGACTTGGGAAAAACCAGGTATAGAAACAAGGAGACATTATTTCCCCTTTTATCCAGCAACTTCACTGCTAGTTTGCCTGCAGTCTTTTGTCACACATACTAATGTAATAAGCCCATCAGAGAAACAGACCAGCTGATTATGTGGCAGAAAGGTATTAGACAATATTTATGTGGGGAAATCTAGTTTCTCCAGTCCCATGTCCTGGTTAGCAAGGTTTCCCTTGAGAGCTTAGTAGACACAGCTGACTGTGTCTACTAAGCGTCTAAATGCACTGACTGGCAGTCAGTTGTAAACATCAATGGTTATATGGAATTCTGCATGTTCCCATAGTAAGACACCGAGACAAATCTTTGAAAGAGAGCAGTGAATAAGAAATTCAGATTTAACAACTAAGCAGTTTAGTAGTAGAGATAAAACATTTCTACCATCAATGTCTGCACTCCAAAGCGTTGCTGGTTCTCTACTGGTTGTCCAAGTCTTCTTAGCAGCACTGTGAGCAGGAACCTTCACTGCCACGTCAGCCACAGCTGCAGTCACAGCTGCCACCTCACTGCCACTAACTAAAACCAAGAGAGATAATTCAGTCAGAATAAACACACAGGCAACACATCTTATCATAACGAAGCGTGTGACTTCTGATTTATTACACAAAAATGAGCTACAATTGTGATCATTACCTTGAGGCACAACAGCTTCCACCTTCTCTGCTTTCACTTTTGTAGATTCTCCTGAAGAACAGGTTACAAAAAGGTTACGTCAATAGCACCAGCCATAAGAGTCGGTTTTTACAGAGACCACACACAAACACTTCAGCAACAGGACTTCAAGGAAAACTCACTGGAGACTTTGTTTCAGTTCCCATAATGCCAGTATTTATGGCTTAAACCATCAACAAGAGACCAAACAAAGGCTACAGCGGCCTATACAGAAACAGCAGATAGAAATAGCTCCCTCTAGATGTCAGATTAGGTTGTTTATCCAAGATGGTCTTGGGCTTTGTATTCATGTAAAATGTTTACTTTTGCAAAGTCTTTCACTCTTCTCAAATCACAAACTAAATGAAAATAATTAAAGCCACCTTTTTTCTTCTTCTGGTTTGCATGTGCAGGCGGTGCAGGAGCTGCAGGGGCCTTGGGCTGCTCCTGGGGAGGGTTCACAGGTGTGTTCCCTCCACCAGGACTGGCTGAGCCATCACTGGAACTTTTGTCCTTCTTGCGTTGCTCGCGTTTCTCCTTGTTGCTGACCTTGGTCTCCCATGTGCCTGAAAAGGAAGTGTTTTGTGTGATATTACTTGCAAACTACTATAAAGGGTCTTTGTGAGATTAGTTAGGAAACACATTAGTGAGGATGAAGGAATCGATGCATAGTGTTAAAATACATTTTGCTAAGAAACTGTTGAATGTTGTACAACAATACTTGAGGTATAATTCCAGTTTACAACCGAGGCTTTATTCCCATTAATTCCTAAATTATTATAGAGGTTTCCCTGTGTGGTGCTATGGCACTGTCACTGAAAACAGTGGCTTAATAAAAACAAAGGAATGAATCAACAGGCCTCCTCCAGTGACTGAGATCATACCCAGACATCACTTTGGCAACAACTGAATTATAATGAAATTAAAGATACTTCACCTTCTTCTGGTTCTTTGCCATCAGAAGTCACTGTCTTGGTCTCCTTCACAGCCTGTTTGGCCTTCTTCTTGGACTTCTTTACCTAGAAGAAAGGAAACACAGTAGAAACAGGCAGTGTATCAAGGGAAAAAAGAACTAGGGGCTAATCAAACAGAGGAAAGGCTACACCAGAGGTACAATGCAGGACTTTTGAGATCATGTTAAAGAACAGCAACTGGACATGTGCCTCCATGCTGGCTGAAACATGGATAGTTAATCGACTGTGCATGCTTCTGCCACATCTATTTATAAGTGGAACTACAGCCACTGTCCAACACTCCCTCAATCTGTTACATGTTCCTGTAAGCACTATTTCTATCAGTTGGCACAGGCCCAACTACATATTCTAACTCCAGCACCTTCAAGACCACAGTTTATGGCGTTTATGTGATACTAGAGGCTGCCAGGAACCACCCTTCAGGATTTTTTGCTGCACCTGCAAGTTAAAGACTGTAACCCAACACTGGCAGCTGCTCTAGTTACATCACTGCAGTGTGACAGTGAGAAAAGATGGTATTTTTACAACTGCTTTTCACTGAAGAGGTGATCAGCAGTAGCAGCTAGGGGCAACCCATTGACAAAACGCAACCAATGCACAACTATCGAAATGGACACAAATTAACTCACACCACCACACTATGTCACTATATGTCGTTATATGTCGTTTGTACAGCAAATTACCTCTGCAACCTTGTCAGCCTTGACTTCTGGTGGAGGCGGGTGGTGATGTGGCACTGTCTCTTCGGACACTATGGTGTCTTCCTGTGGTTCAGCAACAGCTCTTCCATTTGGCTGGGCTTTCTGGAAAGAACACGTGAAGATAAAATGTAGGGGGCACGATATTTTCGGCTATAGTACCTTAAGCAGCCAATAAATAGGACCACCAGAGGCTAACGCAGCCGGGTGGGTCACTAGTCTGTGGTAACAATATGCAAATGAGTTAACTGTCAATGAGGTGCTAGCATGGCAGCTAGCCCTGCTAACGCCGCGGTTATCAGGCTAAGAATGGGTGCAACGTCAGATTGGTTTCATTGACATGCCTTTTCTGCCTTCTTCTTCTTTTTCTTCGGTTCCTCGGATTTGGTAGGTTTACTGACACCTCGCTTTATCTCGACGCCGTCGTCGACAAGGCTTAATGCTGGTTGTTTCTTGAAAATAGCCCGACAGACTGAGGCCCACAGGGCAACAATCAGCAGCAGCCCGGTAAATGTCGCAAAGAGGAGCACCCATGGCGGAATAAGCTCAGGCTTCAGACCCAAATCCACGCCAAGCTCGGAGCGCAGCAGCTCCAGGCCTTTGGACAACAGTTCATTCAGACGATTCGTAAGCAGCTTGACCTGCGGATAGACCGCGTCCTGCCACTGCTCCATTTGTGCTGTTTTTCAAACAGACAGATTAGTCACGCTTTGCTTGCCGCTATTAGCTGTGCTAGGCTGCGACGCTAGCTAAAAATAAGGGAACGACTTCGACATGATGAAAAACCTTAAATTCATCCCCTCGTCTTCCACTAGCAACATCAGCCTGTCAGATAGACTCGTAAATCCCGTAGACCCGTTTCAAACTAATTTAGCTAAGTAGCCACTCAGTAGCGGATGTCATAATACGCTGCTGACCATCACAATGAATGTACTGTTACCGCGAGTGAAGCAGCTTCACCTCATATGGCTCAGCTTTCACTGGAGCAGAAACGCTGCCTTCACTGTCACCGGGAAACCGGATGTTCCGGGTTGTAAATCTCAATTGCGCATTTTTTGCGCATGTGACTAATGTCCGAAAGGCAACAATCAAAAGGTGTTTGATACTTGTTGGACAGCACAAAGCTCATTCTCAAAACATAGGTGCGCTTTATATTTATATTATTTATTCTGTCATAGTTCTTAGTCTGCATTTAAACAGTTTGCAGCTTTTCCGACTCATTTATCCGGTACAATAAATTGACTTTACAAACTTCACAACAAAAACGACTGCTGATAGGCCAAAACCCTCTATTCAACTTCCGGTTCTGTTACTATAAAAATGTATGAGGTATAATTGCTCCGTCGTTGACATTTACCAGACATACAAATATTTGATTTTGTCCGATATAACACACAAAAAGATCAACAGGACAAATAAATCACAGGACAACTCATTTGCATCCAAGTTTATTTTGAAATTCCCTACTCCCCCTGTACAAGAAAAAAAGGACTTTCCACAAAGGCAGCAGTGAACTGTCAGTGACTAGTACTTCTCTAGGGAAGGAAGAAAAAAAAAAAAAAAAAACTTATCACAGTGTGTCTTTTCTTCTTTTAAATACTTCTACTGCTGTCATCTTTGGCTGGGTTACGGCAGACAGCTTTCTGTCAAACCAAATTCCTGGGAAGCAAAGGTTGAAGCCAATAGAGCAGAGCTGTGGGCTGCGGACATTTTACAGTGCCAATGCAGGAATGTTCTGAACTGTATATCTCTTCTTCATCAACACAAAAGGGGAAGGAAAAAACACTAAAAACTGAAATAAAAATAACAAGCTGTTTGTGTTCACAGCACAAACAAATATTACCGCCTGGGGAGATAGCGACAGTATGTTGAATTTCATAAAACTGTATAGACAAAAAATAAATCTACAAAAATGGAGCTAAGTAAATATTACACAACAGTAAACATGTCTTTTCTTTTTTCCTTTTTTAAATTCTGTTGAAACTCTACACAAAACCAAAATTCTTGGTCTTGATGGCTAGCAGGAGTTTTTGTTTGAGTATTTGTTTTGAAGAATAGAGTGGCACGTAGAGACGTGAGATGCAGGTATTGGCCGTGGGGAGGTGCTGGTCATCTGGAGGCCGTATGGTGATGGAGGGCATCGGCTGGAAGCCCTCTTCGCTGGCTGGCAGAGACGGGCTGGAGGTCCAGAAGTACACCTGAGGAAGAGGAGGAGGAATAATTAGTAATACTGAAATCCTTGCGTTAGCTTAGCCATGAGTAAAAAGCACTAATAGTAAAAGGCAATTGGTAACAGTCTTTGTTTCTGATCCAGATTGACAGACTTACCAGATCTTGCCTCTCAGTCATACTCATCTTCTCCACTATGGACCAAAACCAGCGTTTAAACTGCAATAGTTTGTCTGCATTTTCCCCTGTTGGATTAAAATTAAGTCAATATAGCTCGACATATTATATCAAAAAAGTACAACATCGGGCCTCATTTACAAATTGTTCCCAAAAAAAAATAAAAAATTTTAAACGCAGTATGCAGTATTTATACAGATTCTGACATTCACCAATGTTTTATTTAGGATTTGTTCTTAAAAGAAGAACAAAATCTACAAACACCAAAAGACCACTTTCACATTTCAGTGCTGACATGTTTGTTTGGAATAACTGATTATTGCATTTTCATTGATTCTATAGTAACTCTATAAATTACGTCCATTACTTTAAAAGCATCATGTTTTTTTAAACTAAAACACTACTCTGGCACTTTAATTCACGTCAGAGGACATCACCATGAAACATGAGGTTCCACTTCCCCCCCAGTGTCCTGACCCACTGCTGGTATCATACTGCTGACTCTCTCAGCTCAGATAACAGTGGGAAAGCCTGTCCTCCAGAACAAATTTTTTCCCCAGATTCGACAGATTTAATTTCCACAGCTAACTCTACTATTTGCTGTTCACATTGTGCAATGTTGTCTCTGGTTCAGAGTCTGCTGTGATCCTATGAGTGATCATCCATCTCCCATTTCCCTTTTCATTTCAAGCCCTTTTACACGCACTAGCGGGGTGTTTCCCCATGCTGAATACGAACAATTACTTGATCTCAGATCCAGGGAGATAAGAATCAAGTTGCGAGCGAAATCAGCAGTTTAACACCACATCAAGAATCCAAATTAGTTTTTTTTTGTAAAATGAGGCCCAGTGAATTTCAAGTAGTGAGTCAACAAAAATGGAGATAAGGTACAGCAGCCATACCAGATTCATCATTGAAGGAGGTGAAGCTGATGAGCATCTGGACGTTAACCTCTCCACAGCCATTGACAAGAAGCCTGAAGTCCTCAGCAGTTAAATCCTCCAAGGCATTCTTAGGAAGGACATCTAGCAAACCCTTCCTCATTGCCTAAAAGAAAGACCCCATAATTACATTGGAGAAACATTTTGTTACTGGTGAAATATTGGCATGTGTTCAAAAAGTACACACGGTTTGAGTTTTAAGGATAATACAGTTGATTTTCTATAGTGTTTTTTACAACAACAAAGCCTATAAAAAGATTAAAACCAAAAGTTAATTCTATCACGCCATAACATCTGTGAACCCTGAGTTCTGATCAATGCTGTCCACAAACCATTAAAAACCAACAATGACACACTGTCTTCACAGATTTATTTTGATACAAGAAATATGGGCATTTTATCCATGAGTAGCCCCAATTTGTGGGACATATTCTGATCCACAAAAAGCCTATTGAATGTGATGGATCAAGTGAAACGTATTTGTAGGTTGGGAATATTAACAAGAAAAAATACAAGAGATGTATGCTGAGAGAGAGGAAGAGTGAGGGCAAAAGCTGTTGTAGCGTTATCCCAGTGACTGACAGCAAGGCTATGGGAGACTGGTGGTACAGCTATAGTCAGCATTCAACAATGCAGAGCCGGATACACATACAATAGATGCTAAGTTACAATTAATGGGACACTCTAGATCAAATACTGCAGGAGCTGCAAATGACAAAGTCCTGAATTGTACAGGCTGAACAATCCCAGAGCAAGAAAAACTGATTGTTTAAAATACAGCATTCACTTGCATGTACAATGCAACATATTTTTCATGTTAACAAGGCTCATTGATATGTTTTTAACATTTCTAGACAACAAGGAAGCATAATTCACGGTTCAGACTTTCTATAGATATTGCTGACAATACAAAATACATTTTGATAGTGTTTTACTTACATGGAGAGGCTGCTCAGCCACTACCAACATTCTATACTCGGCATACTTTCTCACATATTCGTACACGTTAAGGGGAGTAACTGGCATGTTGACTCCACCAGACAAAAGCTCCACCTAAACCAGGAAGAATAGGACATAAACAAATCACTTTATCACAAACATGTTTCACAATTAGAGTATATATATATATATTTAAAAAAAAAAAAATCATTGTAGTGTACTGAGATATTCTGATTCTACAGTAAAAAGATTAACCTCAAGCACTACATATAGTATCTCATTATTCTGTGGAAAAATAAACTCAATATAATCAGAGAATCAAAAAATAAAGAACAAAAAGAGCACTGGAGGATAAATGTACTGGCATTTACTGCTAACATCTACAACTGGTTATGCAATGACAGTGTAATCCGTTACCTGTCCAGCCCCTTCCTCTTTGCAGAGGTCAATGGCAAAGGCGAGGTCCATGGCAGCGAATACTGCATCTGCTTCATCAGACTGCGAATGGCGGATCAGCTGCCGCAGGCTTTCATACATGACTGGGTCAAAGAATGCAAAGTCGTGCCAGTTCACCTGCAGAACCAAACAACTATATTTAACACCCTCTTTCTGAAAAGGAATTAAAGGTCGAAGGATCAATAAGGAACATTTTTCCCCTCATACCTTCCTCCCTAGCAGCACTTTGATGACATGTCTGTTCAACGTGATGGGACAGAGTTCATTCTGCAGCAGACATAACCCCAGTATTCTGGAAAGAAAAACATTGCTTTTGTTTCCTACTTAACTCATACATTTACCTCAACTTTATCCACTACTTTTGATTATGAGAAAATACTGGTTCTATTTTTCCAAACTAGCAAATGGAAATCTTGTGCGACACAACCAACAAAACAATGATTTACCTGCCAATGTTACGGAAGCAGTTGAGTCTGGCCTCTGTGTTTTTGCCAGGCCGTGGGGAGTAAAAGCCTCGTTTGCCTGGTTGGTAGAACAGAGGAGCGTTGTCATCTCCATCATCTGGATCGTCCAGCTCCATGTCCACAACGCTGCGGGTAGAACCATGGCGCTTACGGTTCTCCTGCTGCTACATCCATGCAAAAAAAAGATGAAGGACAAAAAATTATCCAAACTAGTCCTCAGGATAACAAAGTAAATCATTTCATGGTGGGACAAAGAAAAGTGGAAACAGAAATATTTCTACTTGTGCTTTCTCCGGAGCTTCCAGAAGACCCAGGTCCAGTATACTGTCAGCACCATTTTCCCTGGAAATACAACAAACAGAGGTTCTTAAAAATTTTTAAAGTGAGTTAGGAATGACCACTATTCCCGCATCTATGTCTGTGTGACTGGCTTATACCTTCCATGTGCAATAAGAAGCTCCATAGCCTCTTCCACTCTGGCTCTGAGAGAATCCTCACTGGCCAGCAGCAACAGCAGCTGTGCAGGGGACAGCTCAAGCAACATGCCTGTGATTTTACTGGCAAATGCCTGAGGAGACACAAGTACAGTAAATCAAACAAAATCTAAATAGAATTCCAGTCTTTGAGAAGACTTGTCAATATGCTAAACATTATCATACAAATCTTTAACAGTGCTGATCTTTTATTACCGGTTGCATTGCATGAACACGTGGGTAAAGCCTCTCTCCCAGAGCTTGTCTGTGTGCAGGCAGAGGGTCAGGCTCATCACTGGGGTTGCCCTCTGATGAAGGCCTGAAAGGCCTCGTGTCTATCGACAGCTGCCTCCTCGAGTCTCTGTAGATGACAAGCACACATTTGCCTAACACAGGACACACTTGTTTTTAACAAGATGAAGCTGATTAAGTTCACTTTACCTGTCTCTGTCTCTCCGAGATCCCGCTCGAAGGCCGCCACTCCTCCTTTCTCTTTCCCTGTCTCTGTTTCTCAATCGCTGCATTAGATCTACACACATACCAAACAGAACAAGTTCACTTTTAATTGTCAAGTGTCCTTTAAGTGTAATTTTTTCCCATCTGAAAAAGAAACTGCTTTTAGCACCTCAAAAGTACAACTGAATTTAACAATAAATCAACAGTATAGTTTCTATGTATTGTCATACTTGAATTGTAATCGTGATGACACGTACTGCTGGCCTGCATGCCCTTGCTAACACTCTGTACACAGTCCAGGTTGGGCAGCTTATCATTGGAGAGGAGGGCCAGCGCAATTGCTGTGTAGAAGCTGCGGGCCACACCGCTACCCTCGCCCGGCTCATCTTTGAAGGTGACTTTCACGCGGTGCACAGCCATGGGTGTGGTTGTACAGCGCCTGCCAAAGTGTGTATTTAGTTGGCGCATGGTCTGCTGTATTAGCTGGTCCCGATCCCGATCCACTTCTAGGGCTAGGTCACGGGATTGAAGGTTTCTCAGCTTTTCCATCTCCCGACGGAACTTGGACTCTTTTACCTCAAAGCCACCCAGCTCTGTGAGAATCTGGAAAAAATTTAAGAAAAACAATGAGTCAAATTATTATAAAGTCAATGTGGCTTTGAACTCTACATGTTTGTTATGTAATATTAGCAAAAGACATGCTTTGCTTTGAAAGTCTATGTTTTAGCTCTTCTGGGGAAAAATATTCTACTTTGGGTCACTTGTTTAGAAGCTCACACATGTAGCACTGAGAAATGCTTGGTGATGATAGTTGCATAGCAATGTATAGCAAAACTAACTTTTCTCTTGTAAGTTGGCAGAATAATCAAGTGTGAAAAATTAGTTAATGTTGGTTTAAAGGTAAAAAAAACAAAACAAACAAACAAACAAAGCTACTCAAGATGCCTGTACATAAGGCAGGACCAGCATTTGTTAACACATTAGCAATAAGTTGCTATACTGTGTGTAGGGTGTAACAGGAACAGTAATAGGCAACTATAGGATATTTTTAGTTAAAATTGCATGAATGTTGAGATGGAAACCCACTGATCCAGGCTCAGCTCCCACATCCTCCATGAAGACACGGCCAAAGAGCTCCAGTGACAGACGCCAGCGGCCTAGTAGCATGTCATGTGAGATCATCATGCCCATGAAACTACAGTGAGGTCTGCACAGAGAGAAGACACAGAGCATTTTGATATACTCAAACCTTAGTAGTGTGTTAAGACCTAAGATCATGTTAAAACTGAATTACAACATATTGAAGGTGGGTTTGACTGTAGTCGCAAGTCATCTCTCCAGAATTATTATGAAATATGGTAGTTCATGCACTCTAATCATCTCCAGGAGAAATTTCATCTGCAACCCCAGCTTACCTGAATGATGGGAGAGGGGGTCCATCACTCTCAGTAAGGCCAATCTCAGCAAGCAGGCTACTCTTCAACTGGGCAGCAAGGTCATGGGGTGAAGGCCCTGGTTTTGAACCCTCCAGCTCCTGCTCTGTCAATGATTGGTTCTCAGTGCTCCGCTGGCCAGTTTCCATACTCATCACATTCTTCAGGTTGGCTGAGTAAGACATCTTAGTGGGCAGGATCTGTTTTAGTGGGGTTCACAGTGTGGTTGTTCTTTAGTAATGTGGACAGATATGCATCTTGATATGATGGCAGTGTGATGATGCAAGAATGGAAATGTGGAAATGGGACACAGAGCACAAGCTATGTTCCAATATCCACAATTAAATGGTTGTCAGCAAAAACAACTATCCAACATTTCCATTATTATCTGCTATCTGCATTTTACAATGTGTGTAAAATGCAGTGGCAATAATCAAGAGGAAATTATAGAATTTTGGATAGTTTTTTCCATGCTTCCATTTAAAATAGTTACTTCAACATTTCACTGTTGTGTAGATATTAGAACACAGCTGCCAGCATGTTTGTCCAGTGAACAGGGGCGATATACCTGAGGGGGGGAGGGTAGAGAGGAGCCCATGTTTACCTCCAGGCAGTTCCTGTCCATGCTTGCCTCAGCCAGGCCCTTGGTTGCCATGTACGAGGAGGAGTACAAGCCTTGTGATGGACGGCCAAACAGATCCTCCTTCCTGGCATTAGGCTGTGAGAAAAGGAGCAAAGGAAAGAGTGAGTTGATGTCTAAGATTCTGTTTTGCCATTAAATAAATCCTCTTATCTCTTAAAATCTCTAGTGTCTGTTGTCTTTCACTAGAAGCCACTATTTCTACCTGTACTCAAATGTGTTTCCTGCCCAATAAATGTCCATCATATATTCATTTTAGATTATAGGTAAACGATTCCCTCGCCAGTGGTGGCAATACCAAGACATCAACACAACAGCTGACCCTGACAGCACCAGTAAAGCATAATTCTGTCCCATGCACAAAAGATGTGAAACCCTGTGTCTAACTCCTTCGACTTTGCTAGAAGGACCCTGTAGACCACACAGAGAGAGCCTGACCTGCAGGAGGTGGGGCTGGTCTGCAAGTGGAATAGCTTCAGCCAGGGGAACATCAAAGGGATTGGGTGGTATGCAACCCAGGAAGGTCATCGAGTCAGAGCGACGGAAAAAGGGGTGATTTTGACCAGTTTCTGCTGGAACTGGGTCTTCGTCCTTGTCTTGCAGAGTTGAGCCTGAGGTGAAACAGAAACAAAGCAACTGTCAGTGCACACAACAAAAGCTATACAAATTCATAATATTGAATGCATATTCTAACATAGTTATCTGACTTACTTTGATTGGTGTCCTCGTCATTCTCGTGTTCAGAATCTTCATTGTCCAAACCCAGTTCCAGGATCTCTCGATTCCTACATATGTAGAAAACAAATATTATTACTAATATTGTAAATACATATATACGTATTCATTTTCAAATTTAAGCAATGATCATACATGTGTCCAAGAAATCTTATTTGTCAACACTATTGAAATGCAGACACATACGACAATGCAAAACTACAACCTCCAAAAAAGGGCAGTTTCAAAGACATCAATGATGGGATTTTGCTACTTCCTACTTGTAATCAAATTAAAGGTACAACTCATCTTTGAATGAATTCTTAAATGTTCAGTCAGAATGCAACAGTTTCTGAATTAACCTCTTTCTATCCATCTGTGGAGTATCCAGTGTGGTCTGGTGGTTCATGGCCTTAATCCAGTAGATGAGAGCCTGGAAGACATAGGCCACGTGCTTCAGTGAGCACACGTCCAGCACAGGAAGCACGTCTGAATGTTCATCGTTGTGGGAGCGCATCAATGACAGGGCGTAGTTCAAGAAATCACCACGTGCTGACATCATGCCTTGACGTGCTGTCAACAGGGTGGCTGCCCTCCTGACACAAATACAGAATAAGTCAGAGTTAGGCAAACTGTTTTGAGCAGCATTCGAAGTATAAAAAGTTGGGATATAATGCAGTTCTTCATAATTTCTTCTGCAATTTCCCCAGATCTAGATTTATTTTTCTTACCTGCGTCCTTCTAGGGCGCGGAGGTTGGCCTCCTCTCGAGCAGTCATGCGTTCCCTGCGCGCTGAATGCTGAGAGGCATGCAGTGGGTGACTGGGGTGACCGGGGTCTCCAGCAGATGACAGCGCTGAGCCATAACGCAACTGAGCCTCAGTGGAATCCATGATGGATACCATCCAGTTCCAGGTGGGAATCAGTTTTTCTTCAACATAATTCTGATTTAACAAATAAGCATTTTACTCTTACTGAATAAACTGGGAGGATAATTTCTTTCTAAACAGATGATACAAAGGCACTGCAGCAAGTCTTTTAACAGGCAAAATATTGAATATGTTGATAAAAACGGGTAATTCAATGCCTTGGTGACAAAGTGGAGTCTAATTTGATCACCACATGGTGGCACTGCTCCTTACCTGTAGGTTGACTGCATCCTGGTAGGTGAGCTTTACAGCTGCAGGGTACTGTGAGTACACTAGATGGTTGTACTTGGGAATGAGACTCATGAGGTCTGAGATCTGCCTGATGACGATGCTGTAGGCCCGGGCCAGACTGCTGGCAGATGTCAGGTAGCTGCTGGAGTTGCTGGCCTCCAGTGCTGCAGCCGCAGCAGCAGCACTTGAGCTGATTGCACTGGAGCGACGCAGGTTGGTAGGATCGATATATATCAGGCCTGTGGAGCTTGCTGTAAAAAAAGATCATAATAGGTACAATTGATATTAAAATTTCTGTTGAACTAATCCGAAAAACACAATACACAGACATTTACTGACCAGCTGGTGTTGAGGAACTAGAGGGGGCACTTCCAGTGGCTCTCTGGCTGGGGGTGTTTCTTACAGCCCACTGCATGGAACGAGGGGCCTGGGCAGCACTGTTGGCCTGTGAAGCGCTAGTTGTCCTTTCCAGTGGCTCGTCCAAAAGGAATGTTTCCTGGTCTACATCGTCACTCTGGCTGCTGCTGCTGTCAGAGTCACTGGAGTCGTTGGACTGAGAGTCATCCTCTGAAAAGAAGGCAGGCACACTGCTCGCACCTTCAGAGAGGAGGATGATGAGAAGGGATGAGGACAAAGATAAAGGAGACATGTTTAATGGCTTCAGCATCAATCTCATCTGCTTCTGTTTTGTCTTTCAGTCAGATTTATCCAGGCAGGAGTGCAAGTTAGTTAATCACACCACTACAAGGCCAAACAACACTAATCTTGCAGTGAGAACACTGAAGCGTCAAGTCAAAACAACAGCTGCACTCTGTTGATTGTGCTAAAATTAATATGGTTTAAATTTTTGGGGGGCATTTTTCAAGATTATTGAAAGTTTCATTAGAGAGATAAATCTGCAATATTGTACTGAATATTCTAAGAGAAAACAAAACATCATTAGTAGGAACTACACAAAAAAAATACCACACCATTTGGAAAAGCTACAAGTTGATTAGTTTGTTATTTGGGTGAAAGAACAAGACTACATTTGTGATGAGGGACAATATTAGTTCTAAACAAGGCACAATAACAGTGAAGGTGACAAAGGGGACGGACTGAAGGAACTCTTAGCAGGAAACTGCGTATGCACTTTGCAATTCACTCTTGCCCTGACATCTGTATATGCATTAAAGTAAAGAGGAGCTCATACCAAAAATAGGAAATGCCAAGGACACCCTACTGCCTGCAAATGAAATACATTGGGTATTCAGCCAGGGACCATTTTGTCTGCTGTATCATTGGCTCTCCAAATATAAATCCCCACAATCCAAAATGCTGACTGTTAAAGCGCTAGTGATTTTATATGGACTGAATTAGTCTGTAACTCCAGGAAAAGAAATACACCATAGTGCAGCAAGACAGAAATGCAGTTTTTCTTTAGTAAGCAGTTGGAGCCTTACAAACATTTGGAAAGAATTGAGTTAAAGGAGCTCAAAAAGACTGGTGACAGCATTTACAAAAAAGTACTTTGAAATTGAGAAGAATGTTACATAGAAATTTAAAAGAAAATCTAAAATTAAATCTGAACTCAAAAGATGAAAAAAATAAATAAATTAATTTAAAAAAAAATCAGCTGTTGACAAACCTGCTTCAGAGCCAGCAGTGGCTGCTGTGACAACACTCCTGCGCCCGCTTGCATTATCCTGATTGCTGTGGTTGCTTTCACTGTCACTTTCTGTTTCAGCTGCTGCCAGCAGATCAAGTTCCATGTCACTTCCTAGAAGGAGGAACGGAGAAGTGGATGCATCCCTCATTTTTGGCTTGGTTGACATCATTATCCATCAAACTAAACAAACAACTTCTGTGTCACTAACTTCCTTGACTCATTTAAAAAACAACAAAAAAAAAAAAAAAAAAAAAAAAA
>OMLM01010138.1:22004-35331 GCA_900302695.1 Helostoma temminkii | reverse complement strand
CTTTTTTACTGTAGCTTCACATTTACCATACATCAGCATCAATCTTCACATTTTACCATAAAAAGCATAAGATTTTTAGCGAAATGTTAAACTAAGTTTAAAAATCTCATTAAAAAAAAGAGAAAAAAAAAAGAAAAGAAAAAAAAGAAAATTAATAGAAAAAAAAAGATAAAAAAAAAAAAAAAAAAAAAAAAAAAAAAAAAAACACTAACCGTCCTCATCGTGTTCATCATGCTGCCCTTCTGCCTCCGCATTTTCCTCCCCCTGTTCCTCTTGGTCATCATGATGGTCTTCTTCTCCTGCTACTCCCTCAACAACTTCAACCTGAGAGACAAGCACACAACATGATTCCATTCTAAGAGAAAACTTTCCAGCAAAGAAAAACACAGCAGATCCCGACCTAAATGAAACTAACTAAATGAGTCAAAAAAACCTATAGCAAAAGCCTCTTACAGTAAATAAGAGTGACACTCTACATACTTAGAAACCCAGTCACTAACATGCACTCAATCATTCATTGTGGTGTTAATGACTTCATGAGGCTCCCCACCTCTTCCACATCTGCTGATACAATGTCATCCTGCTCCTCATCTCTTCCTCTGACTGGTTGAGACTGGCTGCTGCGTCGAGGCTGGGGGTTCCTGATGATGTAAGAGGCAGCCGTCTGGCTGGAGCTAGAAAAAATTAAGCCCAAAAGTCTTTCAATGTGGTGAATAAGAAAAATCTAACGCTTTAGTTTTTGTTTCTTGTCTGCAGCTAAAATCAAAACCCTCAATGAGTTACTTTAACATACATTGCACTTTTTTATCCTCCACCTGAGCTCTAAGAGTTCACCTGATAGGAAAATGAAAAGACAAACATCAACCAACCTATTAGACTGATCAGGTGAGGGTCTTGGTGGCAGAGGTTCAACAGAGAAGAGCTCCTCACTGCCCTGAACGGCATCGATGCTGGTGCTGGCCAAAGTGAATGGAGCTGTAGGTCTTGCAATACCCATTCGCACAGGAACAATGAGTGACTCAGCTACATTACATAGCTCCTCCACAGCATAGGGCAGCAGAGCCTGGAAAACTCGCCGACATTTCCCGATTGGCTGGGGAATGAAGTTGCTATGTGGAAGAAATTGAGACAGATTCTGTGTTTGTATTGATTCAAAAGATTCAACAAAGTAAAAACCAGCACTAAAACTGTATGTTCTTACTTTTTCTTCTTAGAAGAAGCCATCTCTACACTGAGGATGACAAACACCCGTGCAACAGAACGTAGGAACCTCCTGGTGACGTTGACCGCCTCCTCTCTCCGGCCAGGAGTGTACTTGTTCTGCAACTCCTTCACCAGTGTACCCAGTAAAGTGTCTATAAACTAACACAAGACAGGCACACTTAGTGACGATCAAAATAAGATAAGGTGCAAGCATGGCATAACAGTATAAAACACAAATATTCCAGTGTCAGCCTTTTGGGTACTAAGCAAAAATGTCACAGTAATGGGGATTTTAGTTAACACTGTGTGCAGACACTGTACTTGGATGTGCATGTAATGCTCAGAGAAACTGAAGGAGCACAACAGAGCCAGAGACCATGAGGAAAAACTAACTGGCCTTACAGTGATATCAGGAGCACACTTGACAATGAGGCAGTGAGTGAAACAGTCAAGGCGAATGGTGCCACTCTGCTGGTTCAAGTAGACCTGCTCTTCAGGCAGGAGGTGGGCAATTCTGCTGCTGGCACTAAGTCTAGGAAACACAAAAAAAATACAAAACTCAGCAATTATATGTGCAAAATAAAATCTGTTGTATCATTCTGTGACTGCGCTGTGTGAGTGCAGTCAGCCATCTCAGTAAAGTCTTTTAAAACATAGTTATATGGGAGAGCACTTCAAGATTTTATCTAAGAAAAGTACTCTGAAGCTTTTATTCTTCTTTCCCCAGTGCTTTAAGGACCACAAGTCAATCACAATCGTTCAAGACCAAATTTTGATTCTGGCAGCGTTGTTTTACTGTGATACTCACGGGTCTTTATTCTCCTGAGAACCAAACATGATCATAGACCTGAGGGCATTCCAGTCCTGCAAGACCCTCTCAAGAGCCAGCTGAGCAAAGCGGGGAGGTTCTAGGTCGTGGTCTGGCATATCAGAGTCTGAAACGGAGGAAAGAAAAATGATGCTTTATTACACAAGGTGCGTTTTGGAAATGTGTTAACCGTACGTAGATCAAGAAGATGATCTCATAAATTTTAGTAACATGTATAAACTGATGGTTGGCCTTGATAGTTATTGATAGAAAAGTAGATACAATGAAAGAATGATGAACTACCTTCTGCATTAGCAGCCTTGCGGTTCCTGTCTTCTCTTATGCGTGGTGGTCTGTACTGACAGTGCTCCACACTCTGCCTGGCAACAGTCTGCACCAAGAACAGTAATATATGTTCTCCCCTGCAGATAAAAACAAAAACCATCAGAATTTTTTTTTTTACTAAATATGAAATAAGCATGTACATAGTAGCATGTCAAAATAACACTTAAAGTTAGCGTAAAATATTTACAGTGCTTTACAATTGTCAGTTGTCACTTATCAAGCACAGAAGATCATCACATCTTACCTGCTGTTTGGTGTTGTGACCAGGTTAGTTGTTGTGAGTAACCTGTACAGCAGGTCGAGACGAGCTGCCTTTTGGCCAGCAATCAGCGTTTTACACTTACACTTCTCCCAACAGTCACAGTATGCTGTGGGAGATGTCCTCTTCAGCCTGAGAATAAACAGAGGTAAACTTATGATCAGACACATGACCTACATTTAAATACAGGTGATGAAAGGCAATGCAAGAAAAATAGGAATGTCTTCAAAGATTAAATAAGTTAAATAATAATAACCAAATGTAGGACTTACTTGCAGTCATGTCCTTTGTGACACACCCTTGCACACTCAGTACAGCAGCAGAGGGACTCAAGCAAACCACAGGTGCGACACTCAAAGATATCCTAAATATGAAGTGGATGTAATGAAAAAAGTGCATCAGTTCTAACATTATCTCTTATATTTAAGACATTTCTATTAAATCTATGTTAATCCATTTCTATGATTAACAAAAGTCACACTGTGTGACATGGATCTAACAAACTTGGGTACGACATCTATTTTCATGTATGTAGACTGTATTATGGTTAAGGCCATAACTGACACTTAGCTTGAGAAGTCTACAGCAGCTGACCTTTTAAAGCAACCTTGTTTTTCTAGAAATTGTAGTGGAATGATTTCCTCTAGGGCTGACCTGGTTAATGTGCTCTGCTCCAGTCCAAGTGAAACTGCAGGTGTCATTGCAGCAGAGAACATACAGGGGCGAGTCATCTGGGTTGGTCCCAGAGGGGCAAATCATTTCCATGAATACAGAATCTGCATCCTCCTTCTCTGCAATGCTCGGATCACCCGCTGTGTTAAAGACATTTGAGGTACAAAAGTAATATATAGAGAAACACGGGAATACTAGTTACAAAATCATGGTTAGCTTTTGTGAGGAGGGTGGCAAAATAGGTCAGCATTCACATAACTCATGGATAACCTCCAATGTTCCAGCTGTTACCTAATCAGTTAATATTAGATTCACAATAAATATGCTGCTTTCTCAGAATTTATTCAGGGGCTGGCTAATCACTCTAATTTTGTTTTTTTCTCTCCTCTGTTCTCTGTGTCACGACCACATCACAGCACAAGCTTAGAATATATATGTAATACTAGGGACAAAGACATATTCCATCAAATAACAAATGAGTTCACAGCAGAACAAAGAAAGCTGGCTTCTTGGCTTACCCTTGGCCATTTTCTGAGCAGCCTCTAAAACAGTGATCGCTGCTGGGTATGCTCTCCCACTGACAGCCAGCATGAATGGGGTCATTCCGCGGGCATCCCTGTCAAAAAGCAACAGTTTACATTTGCACTTTAGAGGGACAGACAGGTAAAGAGAGAACTGCAAATAAATCAAACAATCTAATGTGCAATCAGTGCTTGATAATTTGTATGTATACTCATAAAAGATAATGAACTGTACTTTGCAGAAAGCAGCTCTCTTAAGTGTGGCCTCAGAACAACACTGTCACACATCAGCTTCAAAATAAGATGGGCATTGGCCTTCCTGTCTTTAGATTCAACCACAGATGGCTCAGTGGACGGCCCTGTTCATATGGAAAACACCAATCAGTAAACAGACAAGTGATACAGCTAATGTAGCAAAAAATACTGAGGTGAGAAACACGAGCAAAAACCACGCACAAGTAACCCAACAAGCAGTAAAAGTATAACATTCTCACTATGAAGATGTTTTATACCTGGTATGGTGGAGGTACTGGGTCCCTGGCTGGTCCCAGTGGAGGCAGTGGTTAGTGAGCCCACAGCTGGTGCTAGAATGAAGTCAATGTCACCATCTGTTGACAAAGAGAAAAAAAGTTCTGCAGTAGCTCCAAGAATGTAAATTTCACTGACCTTGACAGATGTATCAGTGCAAAGGCAAAAAGGGTTTAGTTTCATGATTCTACCCATACAACAAAGCTCAAAGTGGCCTTCAACTGACTATAACACGGTCAAACATCTGATGTAAGGTGTGGGTGGGCTAGCTGTCAGAGATACCGTTCCATTCGGAGATGCAAAGCACATCTCATTCCTGTGGGCACTGAATCCGAGCTACAGAATGTTTATTATTTGTACCTGGTGTTTGAACATAAAACATATGCAACTGATCAATGCAATCCATTGTTATGAGACACTGCACTACACTGTGACTATATTATACAAACCAAGTGTTTTTTAATTTTTGTCTATTTTTCCTGAAACAGAGACACAAATAGCAAACAGACATGATCTGGTAATTCTAAGGTCTTGTAACAATGCACTGACCAGGGTCCATAGGTGGAGGGTCAGGGACCCAACTTGGTGGAGCAATGGGTGGTGACACGGGGTCCTGGTGGTCACTGGATGATGGGCCAGACTCATGCCGACCAAGACCTGCTGCTCGTAGAGACCTCCGCATCATCTCCCTCAGACGAAGACTGTAAGTGACACAAAATAAACCAAGCCACTGAAAGTAAGACCAACTATTCTGCTCAGTGATGAGAACTGCTCACTGAAAATTATTCCTTTCTTACAGCAAAACTTGTGACTGCTAACACAAAAGATGTAAAAGTATAAGTGGCTATGTACCCTCTGCTGCTGGAGGAGCCAGTCCTATTTCCAGAGCTATTGCTCGAAACCACAGAAATGGCATTTGCAATCGCCTCCACAGCAGACAGGCGCTCTGCAAATGTGTTTCTCTCCGACCTTTCAGCTTCTGAAATGTAACGGCATGGCGAGTTAGAATGGAGCAGAGGAAAGCAGGCAAACTGGCACTTTCACGTTAACTGCTCAACACGCCAGCTTACCTTCCTCCTCTTTTGTCTCCTTGTTACTAACAGGGAAGCACACAGAGACGGCAGCATGGAGAATGTTGCGGTTTCCATCACAGCGGTGGCTCAGAAGTGCTCCGAGGGCCTGGCTTCCCTGATCCAACAAGGATGCCTGCTCAAGATTCACCAGGTACTGGCGACAGGCCTCATAATCACAACGCAGCACGTGCTGCATCAGTGTCTGTTTCTGGAACAAAAAAATAAGATGAATGAGTACTGATGATGAGCACTCATTCACATATTTCATTCTGATATAGGCAGCACTGCATTTTGCTTGTTGAGACAAATGTATGGACTTAAAACTACTAAATTGGCAATATGGTCCTCAGGCTCATTTTTATAAACACTGTAATTTAAACCAGTCAGTATCAATAAGTGCCATTTTATTCACAAGAAGTTGTTTAGATTTTTTGACATCCCAGATCCCTTCTTTCCTCCAGTAGACTGTTATGAGGCTATTTACATATAACTTTCATTATTCACAAATGTAAATAAGTTAAAGAGTAAAGATAACTATTTTAGCACAGAACGGTCCCCATCATTATCCATATCTATCCCACGTTTTTTTTATCCCACGATTTTTACATCATATTCATGTTTTACCTCAACAGCCATAATAATAATAGCAGCTTTCTTTTTAATGGTGGAGTTAGAGGGGAGATTAGCCAGAGAGTGCACCCCCATTCCCAGGCTGTTTATAGGTGGCAGGTCCAGCCAATCAGGATCACGAATTCCACCCATGCAGTCTTTGGCCATAGGGTAGATTGTGCCATTTCCGTCTCTGAGGATGATAGGAGATTCCTGGAAAAAGACATTTCAGACATTAAAAACACTGTACAAAATGTTGTGCTTAGATACAATATGTTACTTATTTTGGAAGTCATCTCACCTGTCCTGCAGTAAAGATTGCCACATTGCGCTCACTTTGCCCCAAGAAGGCCAGATTACTAGTAGGGAAGTTATTCTCCTGTTCTGCTTTGCCTGTGGCCAGGTCAAAGATGCAGTATCTTACCCAGCTACCAGTTTTCAGCACTGCGTGGACTCCTGGGAAGTACAGATTTGAGTAAGAGCTTGATACATAAATCTACCAACATATTCATATATGTATTAAAATGTATACCAACAAATACATAGATTAAGAAAATACAGACACAGAAAAAAGAATCACCTTTGGAGTCAACATTCACAGCCAGAATTTCTGCCTTTTCTGGGATCCAGAGTTTTTTGGGTGTGCGCTGAAAACAGTCTGGAACTTTAGGAGTCCCACCAGTTTTGACCACCTGTCAAGAAGAGAGTACCAAAATATTAGGAACCAATGCTAATACCCGCACAGAAATTCTACTCCAAAAGAGAAGGACAAAAACAATAGTGGAACAACTTATGTCTGTACCTGCAGCTCATCTATTCTGAGAAGTCTACAGTCCTGCAACAGTGATGATGGGTCAGAGTCAGTGGGTGCAGCGGTGCCTTGGTTGCTCATGTTGGTTGATGTCCCTGGAAACTTCACAGCAACATATGCACCATCCACTTTAAGCACCTAGGGAAGGAAAATGTTAAAGGTAGTAAGTAGGTAGCAAGTTATGAAACTAAGGACACAAACACATGATCTGAAGAACAGGCTCAAACACACATTACTTATCGTTTCATTAATTTTGCAACTCTTGTGAGCTACATTATTTCAGACGAACCCACCTTTCCAACTGGAACATTTTTAACATCTTCTACAAACACCACCTCCCTGAGAGGCCACTGCTCCTCATTCACCTTCTCTTCCTCTTTGGGAGCTGGTGTAGAACGCCTTCGTTCTGCAAGTAGTAATTTATTAATTTAGTCCTTCAATCACACCATACTCAATAATAGATATTTTTCATATTTATTTTTAATAAAGTACTAAGGAATTGTTATTTAGAATATTATACCTTATTAGGAACATAGAATATACTGCTAACTCGGAGATAAAACCCTTAGGAAAATTAACTATAAACACTATTGATAATTAATTTTAAAGTAAAGTCAACCTAATAGACCACAGTATAAACTGTGAGCTGGCCACACTACATTCCTCCCTCCTTGCAGGAGCGGAAAGTTTGCTCATAAAAGCCTGTGCACCATCTGTTTCAATGTCAAAGAACTAATGAAAGCACAGAGTGAAGAAGAAATTGGTTCTGTGCCTGGGAGATAGAGGAGAAAGGCTGACATACTGTATGGCAGTGAGGCACTGCTAGCAATGGAAGAGGTATCACTGCAGGTAGATGCTGGGGAGGGAGGAGGACCCATCTCAGTCTTCACCAGCTCTGGTTTGCTTTCAGTCCTATGAGTCAATACCAAGAGACATTACTTTTTGTTTTGGATGTTTGCAATCTAGCATAGGTACTTTTGGCAACCATAGGGACACAAGTCTCTCTTCAAATTGTGGAAAAAAAGTATATAAACAGAAAACAATGTAACATACATTTTTTATATATAACATACACTAGTAGATAGTTCTGTGCTAACTAAAAATAAACTGACTTGATTTCCTGGGTCTTAGTTGTCTTCTCCATGTTCTTGAGACTCTCCGGAGAGCGCAGCTGGAACCTGCAGCTGTCGTTCATGTTCCAGACAGACTCCAACAGGACACCTACTTTGGGAATCCCAGCACTGACAGAAAAGGCCACTGCGCCGGCATGATAGAGGGGGTTATTCCTCAAGCATACCTAAGGGAAGGAATGGAACCGGAACGTTTGTTACTAGAAATAAATTAGTTTTACACCAACTGCAAGAATTAGCAAGTGTCTAACATTGTAAGTCTATGTGGAAAATTCTTGAAGAACCATGTCTCACCTGTGTTCCCACAGTGATGTTGGGTATAGAGGAGATGCCAGCACTGGACTTTGGCTTTTTGTTCTTGGCTCTGGCCTTTTCAAGCATTTTTTTCCGTTGACTAAAAGGCACAACACCCCTGCAGACAAATGCAAGCAGTAAAGTCTCAAACATCACTGGTATTTATACCTTTCCCTAACATACCAATGAAACTCAGCCATCCAGGTCATGGTAGTTCCAAAAGTGAAATAACTCATCAAACTCTCCACCGCCATCAAATGGCACCTTTTATAAATTATTCTTATGTGGTGTTAACATCACTTTGCAGTTATTAAGAAATGTCAGTGTACGGAGAGTTCAAACTGCTCCATACAGGTTTCGATTTTGCATTTTAACCAAAGACCATTACAGCTCAATCATCAAGTATGTCATTTTATAAACAAAATACTCCCTCATTAATTTACTTTTCCAGTAGCTGAATTAATAAATAAAAAAAAAAACTCTCTCCTCACCACCAGTAGAGGCTATTCTCCAGCTGTGCACAGGTGTAGAGTGCACAACAGTGCAGTGACACCATACGTTCACTCTGCAGCTCAGGGAAAGTCTGAGCACTGTGCTCTAGCTTAGAGGCTACTGTGCTCAGTGTGTCATCCACCCAGGTTGCAACCTACATCCAACAGACACAAATATCAGTTAAAGAAACAATTCATTAAACAAATGTTAAAATTAATGTTAGTAACTATTATAACTAGTGCTGCACAATTAATCACAAACGCGACTAGCAACATAGTGACTTTTTTTTAGCCAAGCATTAGTTACTTTATGTGAGGTAAGTCACTAAAATGTGTGAGTCAATATTCTTCCATGTAGCTGTGACTCCTTCACTGTCTGCTCAGTGTGTATGGGAGTAGCTGAAGTACAAGCTGAAACAACTAATTCTTCATCCCTGCTGTTTGTCCCTGTAAACTTCTTCTCCTTTGATTTTATTAACTTAATTTTAACGTGACTATTTAGTCATGTTTAATCTTGTTTTTTCAAAACAGAGTTCAGCAGCAGAGTTAATTCTAATGACTGAATTCACTCTATCAATGCTATATCATTGATATATCATATCTAAAGCAGTTGTGTGAAGCCAAACCAGTCTCATATTGCAATACCAACACTGTCCACAAAAATCGCAATATGACTCTTTCACCAAGTTGTGCAGCACTAATTTTAATTTTGACTATTTTTATTTACTCAGCAACAATCTTGGCTACACAAATGACCCAACAATCATAAACTGTTGCCACCAAAAAGCAGTGCAGACGTGTCAAGAAGCCATCATAATCTACCTTGTTGGTCTCTGTAGCTACAGTGGCTCTGATGCTGTTGGCAGACAATAAGGTGATCTTCTCATTGGCCAAGCCCAAGAAGGATACACGTGGGTGATGAATGGAAGGATTCTGAAGACAGAAGTTATTTATATAAGCATTCCTACATGTAATACATCATCACTGTTTAATAACCATTAGAACTGATATAACAAGACATTGATTGAATTATCCACCTGTGCATTCCTATAGGGTTCGGGTTCACTCCACTTCCACTGATAAAGCTCTCCTTTGGAGCTGACAGCCACGAGCTCTGAGAACATGGCGCCGATGCTTACAAACTTCACACCATCCTGAAAGGGAAATTTGTCATCAGGTGACAATATTTCAATATTTTATTAGACATTTTATTCTAAATGTTCAATTACTTACATTTCAAGTGGCAGAGACACTTGACGTGTCGCAGCTAAGAATTCTGTGCTTAAAATGGACACTAAATTAACAAGCTCCGTCTGTGCTCCTCCTACCTTTTCAGGCCACCACTGGAGCTCCTCACCCAGGGAGACAGGGCTTTGGACAGGGATGCTCTTCTTATCCAGGCTAGGCTCCCCCTCGCGGCTGGTAGAGCCTCGCTCCGTATCAAATGAGGCCCCATCTAGCCACCGGCGCTCACGTAACCTCAGTACAGACTCACGCTCACGCAACAGCTCTGAGTCGCGCTCTAAGGGAAGAAGGAGAACTGGTATGCAATAAGGTCACACCAGTGGGATAGAAGTAAGCCACTCTCTGGGAAAGACCCGTCAACATAGTTTTAAGAATAGACAGAGTGAGATAGTGTCTTTAGAATTATTGTTATGCAAAATTGCAATATTGAAGTTTGAGTGGGAGTAAATTATACTTGTGGGTGAGTCAGTTTGCACGCTCATATATTAAAATGTGAAGTAGAAGAGGAAGTGGATAGAAAGAAAGAAAGCATGCATATTATCTAAAAAGATTTTTAGATTAGACTGCCTTAAAGGGTCCCTGTTCAGACTCGTGGGCCTAGCGGGCCTTTCTCAGAGAGCTCACAATATGTACTACAGCCATGCACCATATAACATCAAATATTTAAAGCCTGTTACACCAAACATTCCTACTACAAAACCACCCAAGCAGAGAAAAGTCCCAAGCAGACAAGCTAAAACAGTTCAATAACATTAATTTGTACAGAACCTAAACTTCAGTAATGTGTCTGTTGAGAAAAGAGAAAAATATTCACCCCTAAAAATATATTTTGGAATTAACCCTGCTTTTGTCCTTCTGTAGAAAAAATACTGAACAGATAAAAAAGTCTGTTCTGTTGTACTCCAAAGAATTGAACCTCGATGCCTGCAAATAAAAGCCTTCACCAGTGCTGCCACCAAAGCCTTTCAACACCCTGCCTGCCATTCGCTAGTCAGAGGTGAGTTGTTAAGTTACCTCTGGAGGATCCCAAGCGAGACAGCGACGAGCGTCTAAAAGAGGGGTAGCCAAAGTAGCTTATGTCCTCAGAGAACATTGCATCAGCATCAATAATCACACTGGGATGGGCCGAGTGAATGTCTGCATCCAACAGGGACATCAAGTCCTCTGAATGGAACAAACGGACAAAGGATGCAAAGTTAAGAAAATGACATCTCTCTTCATATGACATCTCTCTTCATATGACTACATCAAACACAGTTTGCTACAATCATTTTGAGTGTTCATTAATGTTTTAAACAATGTATTACTCTTTAATACAGGTCTTGTATTACAATGTGCTGAATTGCAGCTAAGCTTCACACACACCACACTCACCTCCAGGGAGGTAGGACTCACTAGCTGTATCATCTCCATCATCTCCATCCTCATCATCCCGGCTCAGCAGGTTGTTGACAGCAAGGTTGACATCAAGGTTGGTCCTCTGGAGCTCCCTAATGATTACACTCCTTGACTTCCCCTGAAGAACTACCTGGGCCTTGGGAGACAGAGTCATGGGCAACAAGATTATTTATAGTACTCATTTGTGAGTGTAGATTATAAACCATGTGTGTACTATTAGATGTACAGGTTTAAGTAAATGCAACCAATAGGTTAACATAAGGTGTATATACTCTAAGAATTCTATACCTGAGTAATAAGTTCTTCAGGGATGACAGAAGCTGGTATGACTGGCTGCGGCTGGCTACCAAGAAGGCCTGAGCCGCGGTCTCTTCCAGTACGGATCACCCTGGTCTGTCGACGGGAATCGCGAGCTGCTGTTGACGACCTGCCCGACGTGCCTCCACTTCCGCCTCCTCCCCCGCCCCCTCCTCCACCACTGCTGCCACCTCCTGCTCCACCGCCCCCTGCTCCTCCTCCACTTCCACCTCCTCCACTGCCTCCATTTACGCCAGAGCTCCAGCGACTCCTGTTACATATAGGGCAACGCCATGGTCAATTATACTTCAGAACATGGGGCACTGAACCTTGTGGGGAATTTACCCCTAAACCTCTGCAGCGTCAGTGCAATGCTCTAGACACTGTGCTTTCATAGGACCATTTGTCTCGGTCAACCCTGCCACAACTTACCCAAGGGTGTTGCCTGCCAGTCTGCCCAGTGTGTCAGAACCAGACAGGAACCAGGGCGGATCACTAGTCCTGCCTGGCCTGGAGCTCCTTCCTGTCCCTGAACCACTGCTCAACTTTGAACTGGAAACAAAAGATGGGAGATCAGTTACAAAACTACACAAGTCCCAGAAGGACCAAAAGACCTTATTAACCTGGGTTAACAAAAACTAAATTAGACCCAGGTTCTAGATTATACCCATTAATTCAGGATACCTATTATTTTAAGAGTATACTGTGAAACAGGATGGAGTATTTTGGAGACTAGCATGGCAACACCCTTGGGAATCAGAATTGACTGCAACTCGTTCCTCTTTCAAGAGTTCCTTTTTTAAAAGTTCTTGGGGGTTTTGGGGGCTGCGACTGCTTTCTCCTATTTCACGATTTTTTATAATAGAATGCCTTCTGAATTTAACTCATACTGGTTTACCACAATATTTCTAAACTATACATTTTAAAGTAGGCAGTTGGCATAAATGGTGGAAAGGGAACTAAATCATGACAATTTTTCACATGTTTTATATAACAGAGTCTACTTTGACAATCAATATAGTTAATTTACACCAAAATATATAAAATAAATCATGGTTAGACCAATAGGGAATACAAAAACAAGCACAAAAATAAAGTATATTCTTCAGCTGACCCAATCCATATAACTCATTTTATAATTCAAAATCAACATATTAGACCATGTTCAGTAAACTGAAACTTGCCCCAAAGCATTGCTTCCCAGCTATCCACAAAGGCACCGACTGAAAGGCTTTTGCATTTTGAAACGTTTCATGTTTTCTTAAGTCTGCAGCATGGAAAAAAACATGTGTTCTGCAGAAAAACTTGGAGCAAGGGAGCTACTCTGCCATTTATAGCCTGATTCACATGCATATTTAGCAGCTAGAGGAGCCTTGAAAACTCTGAAATCATTGTTGGATGTTGTTCTGCTGGCAGAGATTATCAACAACTTTCAATGAGCCATTCACCCAAAAAAGAAAAAAAAAGAAGAAGAAAAAAAAAAAAAAAAAACACGCTCATGGCCAACATAAAACAAAAGCTGCTAGTAAAAAAAAGGAAAAAAAAACACAGCAAGATGCACACACTTGCACAGCTATAAATCCAACTGGCATTTAAAAAGTTACACAAGCAATTCTGCGACTGTCTTGCTGTTTGTTTGTTGG
>OMLM01010138.1:0-21833 GCA_900302695.1 Helostoma temminkii | reverse complement strand
TAGCATGAGGGTGCCCTTGACCTAAAAATCCTGGTTTTGGCTTTACAAAGGTTCCTTTGCTCTGGGTTTCTAAACAGTGTGTCTGTGCATCAAAAAAAAAAAAAAAAAAAAAAAAAAAAAAAAAAAAGAAAAAAAAAAAAAAAAAACACGCTCATGGCCAACATAAAACAAAAGCTGCTAAAAAACACAGCAAGATGCACACACTTGCACAGCTATAAATCCAACTGGCATTTAAAAAGTTACACAAGCAATTCTGCGACTGTCTTGCTGTTTGTTTGTTGGTGTCAAGGTTTTTCCAGTACACATTTTTTATTTGGAAAAAACAAATATACTTGCGGCACAGTATAACTCATTGAAAGCAGGTGGGAATCACTGAAAGTTCATCAAGCACAACACAAAGGCATATGTCAGCTCTAACAGCAGCTTAAAGGAGGATATTTGGGGAATGGACATGTGAAGCATTCAGATGTGTGCATTCATACGTAATCAATAGAAATCTTTACAGCAAAAGGCAGAATTTTGAAAAAAAAAAAAAATGTCCAAATGCAGAAATGTCCATAAGAGCCACAAATGCCAAATTCAAATCATAGCAACTGCCATCAATACAGCTGAGCATGTTCAGTGCATCTAAAACTAAAGATCTCCACAAACCATCTGTTTTCCAACTCAGTGCCAAAGCTAAAACAGTTTCCAGACAGATTCCCATCACAAAGAAGTCTCTCACCCATCGTTGCCATCCGGTTTGCTGAGCTCCAGGCGATCAGGCTGAACAGCAAAGCTGATTCTACACACGCGGCCATCCTAAAAGAAAAATACAACATTTGATTGTGACACATCTGACAAATTGACAAAAAAATTATTATTTCTAATGTGGAATGCATGTATCACAGTAGGCACTGAATAATGACCAAAATAAAATCAACTCGATTTTGCACACTTATCCATTTATCATACAGGTGTTGTATACTGAGAGATAGGAGTCTAACCTTAGACTAGGCACTGACATGCACTATGGTGTATGATGAGCACCAATGCAAACTGCAGTGCAAAAGTAAATTCACACTGCTCCCGCCACATGCATCCATCATCCATTCTCTCAATGCTCACATAAAAATATTAAGGTCAATTATTACCTGCTTCTTTAAAACCCATTAGCCCAATTACAGTTGTGTGCTGTATATAAACTACTGTATTAATGTCCACTTCACACAACACAGAAGTGAAACAAAATAATTACCTAGCATTTTTAGCATATATTATACTTATTAGGAGATATTATACACGTATAGATAAGTGTTTGATCAGTGCTAATCTGAAAGCATTACCTCAAGGAGAAAACCAGCATGGTTTGGACCAACAACACACTGTTTCAGGCTGGCCTGCTCCAGCAAACTTAGGTGTGGATGACTGCATTGGAAAAGGGAAATATAACAAAAAAAGATCATAGTTGGGACAATAAAGCAGCTGCTGCATCAGTGCATAGCAGGCTGCAACTACAATAGTCACAGACTCACCTGTTATAACTGTATTTGTTGAGTTTCTCTGAGACCTCCCGGAGCCTGACAAGAAGACAAACGACCACGTTAATGCAATTAAGACCTTAAGACCTGATACTTAATAATGCAAGTAAATTTGTGTAATTAAAAAAGTGCCAACAGATACACATGAACAACACATCAATCCATCTTGGTAATGTCACAGAAATTAGTATGAAAAGATCATTTACACATTTTAGATGCTTTTTATATCTTTTCAATCTGACCTGATTTTCTACAGAATCTGATGTTTATTGTCAAATAACACTGAAAATTACTCCTAATGCTCAGAATGTGCTGCTATGGATAAGATGAAAAGAGTCAGTGAGAGATTTTAAACACTTTGTCACAGCACTGAGGCACAATTGCAAAAGTAATACAAAACAAAATAAACTGTGTGCCCATTGTTTATTAAAAGATTTTTATTTTATGCTCCGTTACTGAAGGTGTCCTCAATGTGATGCTCTTTGCCTTACTGCCAACTCTATTTTTTTCCTGAAAAATATAAGAGCCAATACTTTGGTACCAAGTCAACACCAAAATTCTGACAACAGGTCAAAATTGTCTGCAGTACCAAAAGCTAAAGCACCTCAGTTGCTGTCAGAGTGTGATTTCTCAATCACCGACAAGCTCAGCAAACAACTTTACATAGTATATGCCAAGAGAAATACCTTAACAACAACATGTGGAATGGTGCAGGACCACAAACAGGTCTGTCAAACGGCTGCGACTTACAGAAAAAAAAAATGTATGGAGATACTTTGCGTTTACGTCATATTATCTAGGACAAGTTATAGTCTCATAGCTTTTGAAAGAAGGACACACCTCAAACTTAACTCACGCTAAGCTTGTTATAGACACATCCAAGTCTGTGCAAAGAACTACAATGTGAGAGTTCCAGTTCTTAAAGTTGTTATGGCAATATGTTCATATCTTAAAATCTTACCGTTAGTAAACTGAGATGTAGCTCCATCTCTTGGAGCAGAGCTACACACAGGCTAAGGTTAGTTTGTTTAGGCTAAATTAGTGATGGTTAATAAAATGAACTGGGTGCTGCTCATAACATCACTATGTAACCAGCATAACTGTGTGTGCGTTTGTGCTATACCTGGTAATTGAGATCTCCTGTCAGGCTTACACCAGAGCTAGTTATTATTTACATTGGGTTGTTACCAGTTTCATCATCAAGTCATTCTTTTCATTTTTTTTTTTTTTTATTTAATTTGACACAGTATCAAAAATGATATTGACATAATAGAATTTCATTTTTATTTGTACCAGCTACCAAATGTCTGGTATTGATGACCTCCCTAATTGGGAGGCTGTTCTATCTGCCTATAAATTTACCTTTCTGAACCCAACATCCAACCTGAAATGTGTCTTCCAACCTTACTAATATGGTGCAAAAACGCAAGCCTGCAAAGTCTCAATCCTGTCATTTCAACATTAACAATATCCATACTAGTTTAAGAATGAAGTTAATTGATTGATGCAAATTTCATCACCTGCACAAGTATCCAGGTAGACCCTGTTTGTTAATTTATTTGTGCAGCCCAAATGTGTGTCCGTGTGGACAGTGCTTTTCTTCCAACTGATGGCCTTGGCCTTAAGCTTAATGAATAAGTTACTGAAAACTATGTATTGAGTTGTGAGATTTGGCAAAAAAAGCCATACTGTAATTACTGTAGACAATATTGTGATATAACAAATTATATAATGAGACTGTTTGGTTTCAAGTAAAAAACATTTACTTACATTAATGCTAAATCCTTGATACAGTGAATCCATACATTGAAATTAAATCAATAAACTAAACTGTATGTTTAAGAAATCAAGATTAAAGCTAAATAGTCATATTGTATTTAACTTTAACAAAAATCAAAAGAGAAGTAGTTTACAGGGAAAAACAACAGGGATAAAGTATACCTTTTAATGAAAAAAAAAAATTAAAAAAAATACCGCTGCACACCAGGAGGTAATATGACCCTACACATCATCTGCTCTCATTTTTGCAACCCACAAGGCCCAACTTCATTTGCTTAATAAAAATCTGCAGAGCCATACTTGTCAATTATTTGACATTTACTTCACACACAATGTTCCACATGAACATTGACAATAGTCAACTTTGACAGGCTGACAATATACTTTATGACAAACTCTTGTATTGGCCTGACATGAACAATTTAGGCCTGACAGTCCTGAGGGAATGCACTTATCCAACCATGCTCACGTGGCCCGAGATAAATCAAATCCTGACTTGACTTGTGTCTTGTCAAAAAACATGCATCAATTTTCCAGTCCTCCCAGGTACAACACTGACCAATGCTGTCATTGCAAAGACCCAAATGAACCACATATAGAACCATCCCGTTGATGGCAAGGATAACAAAGATAAAACAATCTCAAGCACTTAGTTAGTTCCTCATGATGATCAGATGAAGTCTCAGATACAAATAGTAAATTATATGTGTAATGTCTCGAATTGGGACAACATACATTAAACATAAAACTGATTAAAAATCCAAATGCATCTATGCAATAGTGCTGACTGATAAAGTGCATCATTATTTTTATCACAATACACACACAGTTTTGTAAACTTCTGTCGAAACGCAACCAAAAAGATCTAAACTGTAAAGTTGAACACTATGTTTGTACTACAGATATTTGGTCCAGTCAAACAACAGAGCCAAGGGGCTCCAACTGCAGACCTCAGTTCTAGGGACCCACCTTCTTCAAGGCAATAAGATAAGACCAGGGTCCTGAAAGTGAGGTGCGTCACATCCATTGGGGACTAAAAGACATGTGCAAGTGCATCATTTTCGTTTCCTTTTAAAAAAACCAAATATTATAAACATGGATTCCTTTGAGTGCATTGCAGTTAATATTGGCATTAACTAATCTTATGCACAGTAACACATTAACTTTACATTAATTGTGTAGCTTTCACACAAATGACACAGATAGTTAACCTCCTGTGAAAAGGAGTAAAATAAAGCCAGTAGCAGTGTATTTTATTTTGTGCTTTGTCTGAGAAGGAAGTGACGCAGCTCACGTCTAGGACCCTACTCTCCTCTGATTGGCTCACAGACACAGGGGGCTCAGAACTGAGGTCTGCAGTCAGACCCTTCTCAACAGAGCCTTACAGCAGCTTCACTGTATACTTCCTGAATAAAGACTGAACTGAAAAAATGTGTACAGACAGCCTACTTCCCCTGAGAATACACCTTCGCCTGGCATCAAACACTTGGCTCTTCGATCTGCCCAAGGCCCTTACAAAGCGCCCTCTATTGGTCTTAGCCAGCGACATGTAACAGTCACAATATAGAACTCACTGTGCCTGTCAAATAAACTAATAAGCAAAACTAAATGGTCAAAGCACATACATTTTTTTTTTTACAATTTTCAGTTTCAGCTCCAATGAGGCCATGTGTATGTGGGGGGGTCTATGTTTGCAGTCTACTTATTAAAGCAGAAATTAACAATGTGTACCTAATATGCAATCATACCATCATTGCAACATTGTACAATGTTACTGCACATCTTAGGTTTTCCTCATATGACATAGTCCTACTATGCATCAGTCCAAGTGCAAGGAGGAAAGAAAGAAAAGAAAATACCACAAAACATCCAGCTTATTCATTCAGTAAACTCCCCATCAAACAAATGGCACTCCACTACAGAAACACAGTGACCTAAAGAGGTATTTAAAGGCTGTTTCTCTAAAACGCAAAACAATTAACAGCCATTTCACCACAGGGAAAGTCATTTGCCATGCTACTGTGCTAATATGTGTCCAAGCAGACATCAGTTAGGCCAAATAACCCACTGGCATTTGATTGAGGAAATCTGACCGGATGTTCATGCCAGGCAACCACTTTTAATGAGCCAAGCTGGACCAAGCCTTTTTATTTCAAGTAGAAGCACTTATCTGCTTTGACAACTGCAAGTTCCTTCATGGGGAACAGAGAGGAGGGGGCCTCTCAGCAGCACATGGTGATTGTAGCTTGCAATGGCATACATGCTTTGGGAGGAACAATCAAAACCTCTTCGAAGAGTCAGTGGTGAATACCAACAAGATGTTTGCAAAAGATTCATAACCAGCAGAGTAAATTGAGCTTTCTTTATATTAAGATTAACAATGGTGTCCCTGAGTCTCAGAGTACACCTGCCTGCAAAAAAGTATGGTGAGTCTATATGCAGTTCCTAATCACAAGGTCATTCTAAAAACACACTGACTTCTCAACCTCTTTGTCTTTAAGTAGAACAACTCATTAATCAGTTCGATCTCCATGGATGATATAAATAGGTTTAGCATAAATCACGTGTTATGCTAAAATACAGGTCGCACACATTTTTCCTGGACTTTTATTCCAACTAATGACAAATCAGTAAAAAAAAACCATTAAACTATGAGATGTATGTCAGCAGCAAGATACAAACAAGTGAAATCAAATTTACTGTGCGCGAATGCTGTAGCCGCTTGGTGTTTTTCTTTAATACTGGCTATAATTAAAATGTTACGCGATCATGTGAATCCTGAAGAATTCAGCATACACACTTTAAAAGCCCCGGCTTGTCTCCTTATGAAAGTCGATAACAGGATTAATGTGAATGCAATGTCGCTAGCTGTGCCCCCACAGCATATTTTAGATATTTATCTCAGGACGTTATGTTAAAAACAGACAAGCGAGGCACATTTTCGACAATGAGAAGAAAACTGTGCCGTTAAACTTTCAATAACACCCTGGCTCAAAAAAAAAACGAAATACAAACATGTAGCTTTGGCAAGAGCGTGGTAGCGAATTAGCATGCTAGTATTAGCAACTAGCAATCAGTTAGCTGACGTTAGCTGCTTCATTGGTCGTGATAATCAACGAGACGCCCAGAAAGCAAACACTGGCACATGTCAAAACAGTGTATATGTAACGTATACAAAACAACCCGTTTATTTTCTGCAACACTGTGTTTTACGACCTATATTTCCCTCTCTTTTACCCATCCCCCAACCCGCATTGTCTATCTCAACTTTGACTATGAGCCAATCCTTCCAGACAACCAAGGAAACAGCCTGCTAACGATAACGTTAGCTAGTCGTACGATAGCCAGTTGACGGGCTAGCATTTAGCACCGGACCCACTGTTTAGATAGCAGCAAGCTAACGGGGATTGTTCAAGATGCCGGGCCTTGTTTCAACCCTAGGGGGTCATTTAAATAGTTAAACCCCAAATGTGCACGCATGACAATGTCAACATCGTTCATAAAACAATGAATACCATATACCACGCCTTGCACATAAATATTGATTAAAATTCTTCTTTTCCACGGGCCGCAACAAAATACCTGTCATTGAGCTGATCCTCGGTCCCGGGCAACGGGTGAACAACGAAGTGTATAGATGTCATGAGGTCAATCCAAAATCACACACAAATGTGCGAAGGATGTAGGAATTATTATTCGCTCGATTACTGTATATATGAATTCATATGAATCATTTAATGGCGAAAAACCTCGAGTTCAGATCCCAGCCTCCTCACCCACATGCCGCCATCTTAACTCTACCAAGCTTCTCCTCCGTGTGTTGATTAGTGCACATGCAACCGCTCCGCTGGTTGGACCCGGACCACAAACAGGAAATGTGTTAAATTGGACGTGATTGGCTTCAAGAAGAAAAACAAGACTATTGTACCCAAAATCATTACACTTCCACGCTCTTTGTTTTCACTCCCATATTAATATTTGCATTTCCAAGCAGTCATTTGGCTTCTGTAGCCTACTACAAAAGCCAAAGAAAGGGCTAAACACCGCTAATATAGGTTGTTTCTTCACAGACTAAGACAATAGGATGTGAAAGTACAAGCCAGCTCCATCATTCGTGGACTGTTTTACAGTAAAACTGTTCCACGTTATTTTACCAAAACATTTAACCATTATTCTACTTAGCTTCATCATAAGGGAACATTGTTTATTGAATTACAAGATATTTAATCAATTATCCCATTCTTGTTATGCTTTTATTTAGGGTTTTCAACCATATCAATTAATGTTTCATATATATAAACAATACTAGAAAAAGTCTAAGTCATGATGCTAAAAGAAGCGATTATACTCAAACCACCTCACTGTGACCAACCAAGACTTAATATGTCACCAGATCTTGAGGGAACATGGTTATATTTGGCATAATATCAGCACCACTGAGGGAATGGAAAAATTCATGTGGCACCCTCAATTCGATACTGCTATTCTTACACTACAATTTTAAAGCTGAACCAACTCAAAGTTGAGCTCTGCAGAGGGAAGAGAACTGGAAGTCTGTTTGTGTTGGGCTCCCTCCCATGAAAAAGTGCTATGTCAGTGTGTAATGTGTTCACATTATTGAAACCCCTTGAAGCTCAGGGAATGATTTAAACAGCTGACAAAAATGATTTTTGGCTTGTGCTCTGGATGCCACACATCTTATGTTACAAGATAATATAGACTTCTGAAATCTAGAGTTTTTGTGTTTAATATTTTCAACCTTATGCTCATTCATTAAAGCTCATATTTTCATTTTATTTCTAATCTACAGACTTGGTCAATATACGCCAGCAGATGGCAGGGTCAGCCTTTTATAATGAGATCAGAATTAGTCCCAGAAAACCATCCAAGCCAAGCTAGTAGACAAGTATTTGTCCACCACTGCTTGTCAGAGTATTAGCCATAAGACAAACTGGATGTGTGCATATGGGTGGATACACACAAACAGAGGTAGCTACCTCCAGAGGTTTGTGACTGACCAGCACGGCCTATTATCACATACCTTTTATTCTAAAAACAATGTTATAAAATATCCTCAACTATTGGGAAATGATGCTGACAAAAGGAGACATTATGACAAAATGAAATGAAGAATGACAGAACATACTTTAACGTTCTTACAGTTTTTCATTTATCTGTCATCTGCAGTACAATTTCATAAAAACAAAGAGCAATATATTGAACTAGACTAAAAGGATCTTGTTAACTGCAGTTCACATTGTGAGAACGTTGACCAGACAACTGTTTTATATCGTGCATATACAGAATATAATAAAAAAATTTGTTCTGTTAGCAACAGTGCTTGAATGCTAAATGACTTTAATATTAAACATTTAAACATTAAAATTACAATAATTTTAGTAATGTGTTGTCCTAATAGACAATAGTACAGATTAGAGTTTATGTTTGTTTTGGATCCACTGGTCTTGTAACTTTCTGTTACAAATGTCATTTAAATAACACTGATGTTTATTTTTCTGTGTTTGCTGAACAAGTTCCATTAACTTTTTTAAGAGTGAAGTCAAACAGAACCCCAGAAATCTCCAGGCTATTTTTAGGTAGTTGGGCACTGAGTTATCAAGTGACCTCTGGTGTTGTTAAATAAGGGTACAAAGTTTCAGTGCCAGGACTCTGCACTATCATCAGAGTGAGGTTAGTGGGTTTGTAGATTTAGTAAATGAGCACATTTCTTAATGAAATTACAATGTGCATGAAAAAAACAGGCGAACTCCACAATACAGGTAGGTTCTATGTAACAAGGTAAAGTGATTCAGCGTGATCGATGCAACCATAAATCATCCTGAATCATACTGGCTTAAAGCTAACTATCACGACTGACTAGTTATTAAACCATCTTCCAAATCAACTTATAGTCCAATTGACCAGCACCAGCTCCTGTCAGTCATGCTCCAAAACATGAATTCCAGTGAGGTAACATGATCAGTGGCTTGAGAATATGTCCTCTTAGTACTGGTTGTATTCAGAGGCAGTACTGGCCATGAGGGGATCCAGGTCTGGGATACACACCCTCTGCTTAAAACAGCCTTTATCAATTGAAGCACAGATTAAAGGACAGCAGCCTTGATGCTCATTATCTATATTCGTCATGTGCATGCTGGCCAACATAACGCCCTTTAAGAGGCTTTCACTTTTTGGAGAAAGACAAACACAAGTTTCCGGAACAGTACGTGAGAACAGCAAGTCTGTGTTGCCCCAGTATATGTAACTTGCCCTTCAACAACAAAATTGGTTGACATTGTATATCTGGCTGTAACTTTTGGGGGGAATTCCTCCACTAAATTCTAGCATAATCAGCTGCCAATTGCACATTACCATGATGATTTTCATACCATAAAGGGCACAGCTTTAAACACTGAATCTGGGTCTCTTATAAAACCAGGGCAACTTGCTTTGTTCTTTCGTGCTGTGCATGCTAACTTTGCAATGTTTGCTTGATAATTAAATCAATAGAGATAAAGGGACTGAACCATGCTACATCACAATCATGGCTGCAGAGGTCATTGTAGAATTTGGCTTCGCATAACTCATGTATCTGTATTTTTATTTTATTTTATTTTAATATTTTTAAACCAACAGATGGGATAACTAACACATAAATTAAAGAGTCTTCCAGCCTACTGTGGAGATTTGTTTTTGGATCAGCTTCACCACAAGCTAAATGTTGGTGCTACCCACTATTTGACATATGTATAAATAAAAATGTTGTCCCTGAATGGTTTGATGAGCAGGAAAATGAAGTGAATCATAAGCTATAGCCTTCACAGTCTACAGATCTTAAAACATGTGAACATGTTGACGTACATTAAAACAATGTAGGGACCTGTATTAGCCATCATGTGCTTCATGTACCTGTGAGACAATGAAACATGATCCAGAAAGTCCAGCTGGTGGAACAGATTTAAGTGTTTATAGTTTTGGTTTGTAATATTCTAACACAGGCTTTTATAAACATAGGAAGTTGCAATGTCAAGGTAAACCACCAGGAATGTGCGCTTGCATGTAGCTGGCGAATTCAGAGAGAATTTTTTTTATTTCATTAAGCGATAAAATGTCTTCAGTCACTTTAGGTGTTGTGTGATGTAAAGCTTCTTTACCCTGTTCATTGCCAGTTGTCATCAGATTAAAGGATCTTTCTCCAGCTCATCAGATTCTTGTTCCATTAATATCTTCAGGCACCACCCCTGTCTAGATTCCATGACACAGTCTGCATTTCGTCGTTGTGAGTCTGCAGCCGGCCTTTTTGTTCTGGTTCTCTGTGATGTGCAGAGATGGCTGAAACGTACTTAACCCACAGGACCAACTGATGCCATCACGTTGATCTCTTTCTCTCACAAAGGACAAGCACGCTTGTTTTTTTGCGACAGTGAAAAGGGCCAAAGTGATGACTGAGTCACAGCATCTCCATACTTGGTGTTCCCAGCATGCAGTGGTCAGTACCTAACAGAAGTGGCAAGGAAGGACAATCAGTGAACCATCAACGAGGCCATAGATGTCCAATGCCATAAATTCAGCACAAATTGCTGAACATTACAGTTTGATGCATACGGGGCTATGTAGCTGCAGATCTGTGAAAGTGCTGATTCCTGTCCACTGCTAGAAGCGCCTGGACCATGGACAAAAGGAGCAAGGTGGCCTGGTCTGAAGTCAGGTGGCCTGGTCTTGCTGTCAGATACCACAGGACACCCTCTGTGGAGTCCATGCCTAGAACATATGAAAGCTGTTGTAGTTGTCCAGGGGTGGCATACACAATATTAGACAGATAGTGTCATGGCTTTGTATAAATAGTTGCACACTATTTAGAACAAATTCCCTCTTTTTGCCTGCCACTGCAACTTAATAGTGATTCAACGAGTCCAAGGAAACTCAAAATGGGAATTTTGTAGGTTATCACCAAAGCTGAAATTGAAAGATCTCCACTTGATTTAATTAAATGAGTCATCTGCAGCTTCATAGCTTCAGGTTCACATTTAAATACAATTTTTGCACATCATTTCCACTTATAGCCAGTTTTAAATGTAAAACTGATTTGACTGAAAGAAGCAAAACCTCTTAAATGAGCCCTTGTGAACTTATCCCTTAAGTGTATGCGCTAATCTCTTTTTGCAACATGTAAAACCATGTAAGGCTGTCAGCATGGAGAGTTTGAAATCTCCAGAGAACTCTCTCAAGATGTTAAAGCTCCCAGGATGTCTTGCTGCATTGGTTTACACTGTTCACAAGGGTATTTAATATAAACCTAAACTTGCAAAGCAGTTCAGATAATATTTATGGGAAAATTCCAGCAATGACCTATGAGTGTCACCTCTAAATTATAGGAGCCTCCACCTTTTCAACTGCTAAACCCAGATAATCCTTTTGTTTGTTTCTTTCTTTAATTATTATATATTTTTTTTAGCATTTTATTTTTATTGCATTTGTAATATGATTAATCATAAAAAAGGCTTGCCCTGTCTGCTGAAGGGAGTAAATTGACTTGTACATGACTACGGACTGTATGTGTGAGTGGGTGTAGATCTGGATCAGTGTTCTGCAGAGGAAATGTTTTCTATGCTGTTGTGTACCACACCGCCACCACGGTACCATCAGCCCCCGATCACGCACCAAGTCCCTCTCCCATTGGTTTGCGTCCAACACACCTTTGCGTCCTATTGGCCGGCTCGTCAGGTCACGCCCCTCGTCTCCCCACCGTGTTTGAAACGATGAATGGGGACGAGACTCAAATGTAAAGTGGGAAACTGTAGTTGACACAAGACGCACGGACGAGTATTCAGCGGTTGAATCCAGAACACATCTAGGCTCACATAAGATGTAGGTAAATCATTTTAGTTCATTCTGCGTCATATATTCCACCATACATGACTTTTCTTCTGATAACCTGAGATGAGTCTAAAACATGTCTATGGATGTATGTTATTATATTTTATTATTATTATTATTATATTGAAGTTGCTTTTGATTTCTATGGATTGTCAAATCTGTTTATCTAGATTATACCATAGATTTACCGCCATCTTACAGACAGGGCGATGAGGACTGAGGTCTATGATGACAAGCTTTGCATTCTGTGTTTGGTGCTCAGGTCAGGGAGGGGTTGTTGTGTTTTGTAGCTGTATAAGCAGACAGTCTCCTGGGGAAGTAGGTGAAAGGGCCCTGGTGCTGAAGAGCAGCAGCTGATCATGCTCCGTTCACATGCTCCCTTCATATATGCTGTAGACACTGATGTGTGGGCTTCAAAACATTTACCGAACATGCTGAGATAGAAATTAATGTAAGGATGTTACTGTGTATGTATGATTGCATGTAAATCCCTAAATCCAGCATAATGACTACAGGTGTGTTAAAGAGATGTATTACCATATTACCTTAATCTAAGAACTGTTCACAGTCTTAACTAGTTTTAACAGTCTTATTATATTTTTACCCTTTTACCAGCTGTACAACATGCACTTTGAGGAGTTCCCCTCAGACATCCAGAGTGAATTCCAACCTTCCCCTCTGGGTGTCGGTGACATTGAGGCAGTGGAGGCTTTGGTGTCAATGACTAAGCACTGGGATACCACGAGCTTCGGGCCCAAACACTTAAGGCCCTTGACTCCGTCCTCAGACTGCTCAGAAGACGACTCCACACCCCGAAGGTTTAATGTGCTACAGGAAACTCTTTTTGTAAGTGATCCATATGGGATATAAGTTGTCAGTTTTAGGTTATTAGGAGTGGGAAAGCTAGAATATTACATTGCATTGTTATCTGTGTTTTACTTTTTGCATTTCATTGCAAACTTATTATTATGGCAAGAATTGTTCTTTCAAATCCAGCTATTGTCTGTGTATCGCCCAACCTTAGCTTTTGACAAGGCACATGTGGTGATTGAAAACCTTTGCTGGTGTCATAAACATGTAAATGTTGTGGTGGACAGAGGAAATTGGTGCAATTTCATATGTTATTTCACATGCTTTTAGTATTAATGTGCAGTATAATAGCAAACAACTGAATGATAATATAACTAATAAACTAGGACTAGCACTGAACATCCTAGTGCTTTTGCAACAGTTTTAAAGAAATTGCAAGCTTGATTTTTTTCCCCATTTCTCAGTGTATGACACCACCATACAGCCCACCCCACTGTGAAGCCACCCATCCAACTTCAGCAGAAACCTTGCATAAATCTGCTGCGGCTGAAAGTTTAAACTGGGATCCAACCAAAGTGACACATCTGCACATAGATGCTGCTTCTCAGCCAAGGTTCCAGTGTGCCAGCGTGATCCGTCACACTGCAGACGGGCAGCAGTGCTGCTGTAACATCCGTCCGGTCTTGAAGGAAGATGGAGTTCATAAAAAAGATTTCAAAACAGATTTGAACTTTACAGATGGGCTGGACAACATCAGCTCTGAGAAGGTGTTTATTTTGCAATCTGACTCAAGGGCTACACCACAGAAACATTTCACTTTGGTAAATGTGGCTCCAGATGACCAGAGCCAGAAAAGCCCCTTAGGTCTTGATGATGAATCAAACACACCTCAGTCTACCTCCTCTGTTCCTACTGGTGTCACTGGGGTCTCTCCTGTGCCTGTGTCCTGTCAGGTTCTCCCCGTCCCCTGTCTTTCCACCACTGTTAGTCAGCAGCACCTATCAGCTACCACCACTGTTAATACTCAACAACAACAAACAAAAGCAGCATCTCCAGCTCAGGTCTTCCTCCTTGGAGGTCAGGTTGCAAAAGACCCAATAATTCTCCTGGTTGCTCAGCCAGCTGTTCCTACTCTCTATGTCCAGCCAGCACCAGTGACCTCTGGTGGCGCCAGATTACCAACCATCGCCCCTGCACCTGGTTGTACTGCGTTGCAGCAAACACAAAGCCAGCTGCAGCCAGTGGTGACACGTGTACGCAGCCACATTTGCCCTCATGAGCACTGCAGGAAGACCTACTTCAAGAGCTCCCACCTCAAAGCACACATCAGAATGCATACAGGTAAGATATATAAGAAATACTAATTGTACTGTACTTGTGGTGTCAAAAAGTATATGGATTTAAATCATGCAACTCAAACCATTGTCTGTCCCACAAGGTGAAAAGCCCTTCAAGTGTAAGTGGGAGGGATGTGAGAGGAGATTTGCCCGCTCTGATGAGTTGTCTCGACACAGGCGAACCCACACAGGAGAGAAAAGGTTTGCCTGTCCCATGTGCCTCAGCCGCTTCATGCGTAGTGACCACCTGGCCAAACACGCCCGTAGGCACTTAACAGCGAGGAAGACGCCCTGCTGGACGTTCTGGGTCACCCGGCCTGCAGGCCTCCCTGCTTCCACAACATTCAGTTTTGCATCAACAAACTTTCTGCAGCCTCCCAGTGAGACATCAAAGTAAAATCATGTGTGTATATGTGTATATCTTGTTCAAAAATCTAAAATTCTAAACAAATTCTTATTGTTCATCAAAACACAGCTTGTACTGCTGCTACTTCCCTTGAACTACTGGACATTGTTTATTACAGTGCTCTTCATTTCAGTTAAACACCAAGGTCAGAGGTCACCACTGGTATTTAAAGGCATCAGTCTTTTTTCATAAGATCTTAATATAAAATAGATGTTTAACATCTTTTGCTGAGTTCAGAGCCCATTTTTACCAAACTCGCATTGCAATTTAACTGAAGTGGTACTGTGCACCTTACCAGTGAATGATTTACAACACAGCTTTAAGCTAAGAGACGTTTGTCCCTCATGTTGAACTTACCACCCAGCGAAGGCCTTTCTGAAGAGTTTGCTTTCCTTCTCTGTATGAGATGAGACTATAAGACTGTAGGTGTGAGTGTGAATGTCTTTTAGCCCTGTAATAGACTGGGTAACTGTCTGCTCACCCAGTATCAGCTGGTATGACTACAGCCAATGACTGTTATAACATACGTCTTATGGTTGTTTGAATGAAACATACGTCTTCTCATGATTATATTCACTCAAAAAAATAGAGGCTTTGACTTTAAATAAAGTCTAGGCTTGGGTTCCGCAAAACTGAATTATGTTGGTTGAAAAACTAAATATTTGTTTTTAATTAAAATTATTCAAAAATGTATGTATGTAGCTGAAAGCTAATATTTTGCTTTCAACTGACGTAATTCAATTTCATGGACCCTGAACCTTGAATTTAATTAACAGGATGAATTAAAGTCAAGGTTTTCATTTTTCAGTGTTTATGTGATTTTTTCTCAGAGATGACGGTCTCCTGATGATATAAAGCTTAACTGATGAAAAATGTCAGATATCAACTAAGTAATAACACTGTTTACATTTTACATTCAACTGTGGCAAGTATCAGCTGCATAAAGTATTCTGGAGGGAAATGTTATGAATGACACAAAGTCTGTTTACATTGTAATGATATTCTGACCAAAGAATGTTGCATTTTGTTCATCTGTGCTATCTGAGAATTGATTTGTTATGCAACAGTTTTGCACACTGCTGTTTTCTTGGAAAGAAAATAGATTTTTTCAACATTTCAACAAATATTTTCTTTTGGTGATTAGTCACATAATGTGCATTGGAAAGGCTGAAAGAGACAGTTGTAAATGTTTTATAAAGATTAAAGCACTTTACACTTTACAAGCAGGAACACGGACGTACAGATGAAGATGGGGTCAGTGTGTTCTTTGGAAGTGTAACCAGCATTGAGACAGTAGTACAGCCAAATGATGCTAAAGCCTCAGCTTTAAAAGAGATAGGAATCATAGACAAGCATGTTTAGCATCAGCGCTGGGCCCAACCATGTGTACTATAATCTATGTAAACATACCCCAGTTATGTTTTGGTTTCTATGGAGGCCTTTTAGGTTAGAATGCAGGAAACTGCTTATTCCTGGGTCTTGGGAGTGGGTAATGGGGATTCTTATTCTTAAGGGGATATAATTATTCTGATGATGCAGTTCAGTCCTGGTTTCATCAGACCAGAGAATCTTGTTCCTCACAATATGAAAGTCCTTCAACTGGTTTATCGTGTGTTTTACACTGAAAAGAGGCTTCCATCTAACTACTCTGCACTGCACTGCACTTCTCTGAGCTGCAGTGATGGTTGTCCCTCTGGAACTTGGTCCCATCTCCACACAGGATCTCTGGAGCCCTGTCAGATCATCGGGTTCTTGGTCAACTCTCTTACTAAGGCCCTTCTCCCCCAACTGCTCAGTTTGGTCAAGCGACCAGCTCTTGGAAGAGTCCTGGTTGTACCAAACTTCTTTTATTTGAGAATTATGGAGTCCACTGTTCTCTTGGGAACCTTCAGTGCAGCAATGTTGTGTAATAATCCTGTCTCTGAGGTTCCTTTGGGCTCATATTTATTAACAATATAAGTAGCTCCGTCTGCAGGGTAGGTAGGTACAATACTGACTTTGACTTAAAGGATGACTGACTAGAATGTGCATGGAGCACTGAACACTGGTTCCACTAGTCAGTTTGCATGATGGAAGGATTATCTCATACAATGTTGGATTTTCAAAAGCATTTTCATTAATTTTCTGTCTGATATTCTCTTTGACAGGACTGATACCTTGTGCATGATGCACATGTAAGGTGTAATATCAAAGCTGGCATGGAGATGTCATGACTGAGCTCCTCTTCCTGTCCTTTTTTATCCCTTCCTTTTGTTTTGCTCCCAGGCAGCAATGGGGATTACTGATGTGATCATTATGGTCATGAAGTAGAAGGAAGCTTAAAAACGATCTGGATGCTTGACTCTCATGCCTCAGTGTCTCATTGACAAGGTATCCTGCTAAAATCCCACAAAAACGTGTATGTACAAACACATACACATGCAGTCTACCTACACTCCCTCATTCAGGCCTACAATCCCTCCCACCCACTGCACCCCGCCAACAAACGATGTCTCGTAGCCCCATCACAAAACTATCCCATGCAAAACATTAAATTAAAACAAAAAAAAAAACTTTCTTTACTTACATCTCATGAAACTGACACACTTCTTTGCTTTAAAGTTTTTCTCCACCACTTAGATTTTTTGCTTGCCTTGTACCTCACTTGTAAGTCGCTATGGATAAAAGCGTCTGCCAAATGAATAAATGTAAATGTAAATGTAGTCTAACCACAGTAACTGACAGGACATTTTGATTATTTTTATTCCCATGCCCTGTACAGTATGGCTATTAATCATTTTGTGTCCTATTATTAAATATTGAAAAATACTACTTGCATACATCCTCAATTTTTTTTTGCATTTTCTTTGTATGTTTTGCTCCTGTATTTAGAGCTAAACAAAATATTTGGGGCTGATGAACAGTAACACTAGAACATGATCCAGTAAGCAGCATGGCTATGGCTCTGTTCTGTCACTAGCCCACAAACACACACCAGAGAAATTCTCACAGCAGAGCTCATCTTTCAGCTATGGCACAGACATCTGTCAAAGTAAGAGTCCATCACAGGTACCTGCAGGGACATTGCATCTTTGCCAGTGGCAGTCCATTTGATCCTGCCTGATGGGAGGGTGACAGGGTGGGTACTCTGGCCAGGGAAACAACACCTATATCCTGCCTGGTGTACACATGGGGGTCACTGCATGTGCCATTTGATATATATTTACATGCATAAGAGTTTCTATTAGAAATTCAAATTTCAGTCATGTTCATGGTGTAGAGTAGGCTTCTACACCACTGTCTGTTATTACCTCTTGCCATCCGACCATGTTTTTAATATTATTTATTAATATTTCTAGTAGTAGTAGTAGTAGTAGTAGTAGTATTACAGCTCAGTATTTCAGATGTTTTCTAATCTAAAACATGACAGTAGAAGTACCTAGTTGGGCTAAGTAGCATAAGGAATGGACATTAGATCAGTGAAGAACTGTCATTGTATTCGATCTGAGACCATAATTAAGATATTTTGAATATACTAATTTAAATATTTTTGTGTCTCACTTATTGTGAAATATACATATATATTGTTTTCTACATGTTTTGCTTTTTCTTTCAATCCTAAAGCTTGCCACCCCCAGGTTGTTCCTGGGAAGATTATCAAAACTTATGACCTATTATTGACTTATTTTGTTCTTGTTAATGTACAGTATTTGCTTCATGACATGATTTTGTACTCTTCAGATCTACATGTACTATTTTGAATAGCCCTATGCAGTTTTCAGAATGATGACCTGCCAGCCACATTTCAGTGGAAAGGGAACATCTTAGGATAGAGCTGAGAGGAAAATAATGAACTTCCTGCAAGATTTCTTGCACACAGACTCTTGCAGTGCAGCATGTGTTCCTGTGGTTGAGAGGTCAATCCCTCATTCCTATTCTCCCTGATTTCAAAATAAGATTCAACTTTGACCATAAATTCAGGGAATAGCTAGGAGAGCACTCTGTTTGTTAGCCAGTTGTGGTGTATGCATTTGTACTGCGACCTTTCCCGTTACTTCGTGGGTTCGTAGTTATATCACTTTGCTCGATTTTAAAGACCAAACTTCCCATTATAACATGGTAGTAGTTTAAAGCTTATACCTTCTGTACTGTTCTAGGCACAACTAACAAATCAGGATTGAAAGTCAGCATTTTTATTCAGAACTTTCCATTTAAGTTTCAATACGTTGGTCAATATGTGACCTGTCCGTTCTGATCACATAAACAAAGGTCCATTATTACTTTTTTAGAATTACAAATACTCATGATCATGTATATATTTGTACATAATTATTCAGTCAATAATGCATTTCTACAAATCAATATAATTTGTGAGGTATTTTTAAAAAAACACATTACCAATGTAATAAACACATAAGCTGAAGATGCACCCAGCGTCTGAGTATTAAATTCTGAAAACAGAAGCAGGATTTAATAAATGAGCAGATGTTTAAGTTTATAAGAAAAACACTGTAAAGACAGTGGTAACCTTGTGTCCTAATACAAATACTAAAAAATCTACTAACAACTGATACACAGCTGATTGATGTTGTGGTAAAAATTACAAGATAAGTTAAAGATGCAAAGGTAACTTAGAAATTATGTTTACTTTAATCAGAAAAAAGGAGAAACACAGGAGAGAAGTCAGTAGCTGTTTGTACACAGGCATGGTGCCTTATTGGTGAGGTGGTGGCCCCTCTTAAAGAAGCGTTTGCCCACTAACACTACACTTGGCGTGTGGTGTGATGTTTAATGTGACACGCACTTTGGATATTAATTTCATTTCAGGCAGCACTAGTCAAACACATTATCCAGTCGTGGGCCAATAACTAGTTGATTCTCCTGCTATTTTTGAAAATGATTTATATTATTTTGATATATGCATGACAGAGATGTGTGTCTCGTGCATATTTGTGGATTATAAAAGAATGCATTGTGTCTCTAGTGTAAATGAAAATCTTGGGACACTTGTGTCATGCTGTAGTACATAGCTGGCTGTGAAGCAGGACTTCACCACATTTGAACCATCATACTGATGGTTGTTGTCAATCAAATAATATTAAACATGATGATGGTAAAAATAAACATGTAAGTGAGATGATACTTCATTATTTAGATATATTATATACAATTTTAAAAATAGGGCTTTCAGGGATATAAAAATATTCCTGTCCATATCTAATGATAAAATTTAACTGCACATTTAGGTTTGATAATAAAAGTGCTTTATTATATAGAATTATCTAATTGTGTTGTGATAATAAAGGATAACAGATGTGAGGGAAACATGGATTATGGAGAATGTTACTTTGTCTTTGGTGATTAACACTTAATGTAAACACATAGTATTGACAAAACCTAGTAACAAAACCTAGTACTGCCCTGTGCAATATTTTTACCAGGTTAGTTTTTAAGGCTTTTGGAATAGTACCTCCAATTTCTATTTCAGTACAGTAACTAAGTAAATACATGTACATGTTACTTACCATCTCTGCATGATTTGTGGAAGCTAATTAAAGAGAAAACATCTCTAACATGATCATTATTGTTTTCTTTTTTTGCCTCAAACAAACATTTCCAGGCCCAGGGTAAAAAATGAGCAACTACCACTGGCAAAAGAATCAGAACTATAATTAGACCCTGCATGGATTATCCCAGAGTTGGTAGAAGTACACAAACTCAAAACTCAAGTAAAATTGCAGGTAGATGCCTAAATATGTATTCCACTACAAATAGAAAGTACCACTTAAAATTATGAAATATGAAATTATCAAATTTACTGATAAAAATTACAGTAATTCCCCCTGAACTGTAGTAAAGTAAAAATAACTTAGCAGTAGATGAACTTAGAACGTACTACCTCTGGATTATACTACACATACAGTAAAGAACTTCAGCCATTACAACCAGGGTCTGGTTTTATGAAAGCTAGGCTAGCTTTAGGAACTTATTTGTCATTGTGCAACACGGGCCTGCAAAAAGAAAAAAAAGCTGGGCAGATGTGAGCTATTGTTATTTTTATGTATATGTTAATGAGCTATTGTTATTGTGCAACCTGTTGCGAACTGTCAACAGGCTTATTTGAATCCTAGAGCCACATCAAAACCGCAGAACATTTACCTGATTGAGGCTTTGAACGGATGAACGCTTTTTATTTTTCCTCTCTACTCTGAGCTCAAGAGGCTTTTCACTTCTACACGTTGTATAACTTACCTTCATAGTTGTCAATGACAAAACATATTTATCTTAAAACCCTCCCTCTTACTCTTCGGGACTGAGCTTGCTGTTTGTACAAGCCGACGTACATCTCTAATTAATAGCTTGTAGGTCTTGTAGACATCTCCGATAAAACAAGTTAGCTATTATGTCCTCAGAAATAGAAGAAAGCTACCACGGGCAACTAGCCAATTTAGTTTTAACGTATAAGCCATACAGGCCTGACGTAGGACACAGCGCAGAGTGGTCACATGACCGTTTTCTATGACATCACTGTCTGGGCGTCACATTATGACATCACTGTCTAGCGCAACGTGGTGACGTCACTGTCTATGTTCCACGTGATGACATCATAGCTACTTTGATCTTCAGGAATTTAAGTGGATTTAAAAATATATTTTATCATTTTGAAAAATTTTTCGTAAAGACAGCCAGCAAAGACAGCAGGACAGTCAACACTAGAAGAAGGTGAGAAGGACAGCTCTGTCGACAAAATGAATGGTGTAGATGAGGAAAGGAGAGATACTGTTAAATATCTTGCAATGCTATTTGTTGCTAGGACGGCAAAAGAGACGCAAATGGTTATGGACACGACAGAACAGAGGACCATTGCAGACTATTTATTTCAGAATATCTGGCCTAGAATTGAAAAAGAAAACTTCCACATGTCCTCAAACATAATTGAATACTTTGACACAATCTTACTGGAGGACCTTGTTAAAAGGATGGGCAGCAAACGCAAAGTACTGATGGATTTGATGCTCGCAGACATGTCTGACCATGTTATTGTTGTACGGTTTATCTATCACCTGCAAACACCCTGTAGCTGGACGTCCAGAATGTGGCCGCGTTTAAAAAGCAAATGGCCCT
>OMLM01010137.1:0-22303 GCA_900302695.1 Helostoma temminkii | reverse complement strand
TGCACCCTTCAGGTTGGGGGGGGAGATCCTCCCTCAAGTGGAGGAGTTTAAGTATCTTGGGGTCTTGTTCACGAGTGAGGGAAAAAGGGAGCGTGAGATTGACAGACGGATTGGTGCATCGGCAGCAGTAATGCGGTCAGTGTACCGATCCGTCGTGGTGAAAAAGGAGCTGAGCCGAAAGGCAAAGCTCTCGATTTACCGGTCAGTCTATGCTCCTACCCTCACCTATGGCCATGAGCTTTGGGTCATGACCGAAAGGACAAGGTCGCGGATACAAGCGGCCGAAATGAGTTTCCTCCGCAGAGTGGCTGGGCGCACCCTTAGCGATAGGGTGAGGAGCTCAGTCACCCGGGAGGAGCTCGGAGTAGAGCCGCTGCTCCTCTGCATCGAGAGGGGCCAGTTGAGGTGGCTTGGGCATCTGTTTCGGATGCCTCGGGGACGCCTCGCAGGGGAGGTTTTCCGGACATGTCCCACCGGGCGGAGGCCCCGGGGAAGACCCAGGACACATTGGAGGGACTATGTCTCTCGGCTGGCCTGGGAACACCTCTGTGTTCCCCCAGAAGAGCTGGAGGAGGTGTCTAGGGAGAGAGAAGTCTGGGCATCTCTGCTTAAGCTGCTCCCCCTGCGACCTGGCCCCGGATAAGCGGAAGAAAATGAGATGAGAGATGAGATTTTGTGTTTGAAGAAAGTTGCATTAATTTTTAGAATTCTGAATACTGAAATACTGGTTCTGAAAGTGTTATTTTCTCTAAAATAACTTGTTTTAAATTGTTAATGAAGTATCAGATTAATATGTCTAGTGCAAAATAAAGGCAACCATTTTGGGAATCACTTCTCCAGAAATCAATACTAAGGTGAAAAAGATGGAGAAAATGTGACTGAGAAGTGTAGTATAGTGTAGATCAACAGAACCAGCTAGAGTTAAAGTAATGAATTATGTCATAAGGGGAACTTAATACAGTAAATGAGAAATGTGGAAGAAGGGAAACACCAATGAAAGGCAGACCATGGCCATTAAACCTTCCATCAAGAAATGTGATAGGATTCCCAGTTGCAGCGTCAGGTACCACTATCATCTCATTTCCTTTTCTCTCTATATATCCCATCGGTGATTGTTTCCCCCTGTTACCCCAACCTGCAAAGTCCATCAGGACCTGGTAGGAAGGAATTCAATCCCACACATACCACAGCACCTGAAAAACAATCCACCTGAACAAAAGAAAGACAGCTGCGTAGGAGTATGGAAGCCAAGCTGAAGAGCAGGAATGGTGCCATAAGGAGACATGGGGTTGGGCTCCAGAAGTAGGCTTTCTCAAGCATTTTGTAAACTAAAGCTGACTAAAAATGTCAACCTTTTCCTTAAATCTAGCATATACACTTACTGGCCATTTTATTAGCCACACGTGTACAATCCAATACAGCAGCTCTGCCATGAATTGCACGTGTACAAAATTATAATTTCTCAGTTTTCTTTTATACAAATTCTGTAAGGTTTATATAGAAAACCCTACAAATCCCCACTGGGCAAGCACTAGGCAACATAATGGAAGAAACCTCCTGCAGAACCAGGCTCATTGTGAGGGGCCATCTGCCTCAACCTGGTGAGTGGAAAGAAAGATAAAAGCACAATAGGTCACAAAACAACAAAAAGCAACAAAACGTTGCAGATTCTAAAATTAGCAACAAATGTTGAATTTTCAAAACCCTTTATTTACTGTTACTTAAAATATTCAGACAAACAAATAATTAAACCAAACAAATATTTTAAAACTCAGAAATAAACAACCAAATGAAAATGAAATGCAGTATAATGAAAAAGATAGATTCGGTTAAAAAAAAAAAAAAAAAAAAAATTTTAATCAGCACAGCCAGAGTCAAAAAAATGTCTTTATACCTTCATGTAGAAGCAAAACTTTCTAGATCACTCATCATTCTAAAGTAACTGTAATCAGTTTTCAATCTGGTTTTCACTATGTGAACCATTAGAAACTGCACCAGCAGAAAATTGAAGAGCTGACATTTTTGATGAACCCTTCTATTATATTTATACTGTAAAACAAAAAGTTGCCTTGAGAAGGATTCTCCACAATCTCCAGAAAGTCTCTAAAAAAATTTAAGAGAGAACGCAACATCACACAGTGCAGACAGCTTTCATATATAGTCTCTCTCAGAGGACAAAACAGGCAGAGCTCAGGCATATTTTGATTTAACATATGAAGAAAAGCATTTACAGGCAAGACAACATGTAAACTCGTCCATTGTAAATCTCTAATTTTAGATAAAGGTGGCTCACCAGGTGTCGAGGATACAGAGGTAAACTTAGCCAGTCCAAGATTTACAAGACGAGTCAGAGCCAGTCCGGAGTTACAAACCAGTAAGCACAGGAATTCACAGGGCCAGTCCAGAGATCACAGGGTAGGCCAGAGCCCGTCAGTTTAAACAGAGTACGGCAGACTACAAAGTCAGTCCAGAATCACAAGATTGGTCAGAGCCGATCCAGAGTCATTAAACAGGGTAGGCCAGACAGGAACAGAGTCAGATACTATGAGTATCGTGGAGATTCAGGAAGACAAGGCAGAACAGAGAATAACTCATAGTATCAGGGTTAGAGTAGGAGGCTGAGTTGAAAACAGGCAGCAAGTTGTCACCAGGAAATCAATCTGGAAATCCAAAAATCAAGCTGGATACTTACAACAGAGGTTAGTTGTGGTACTATCAGGCAGAGAATGAGCCTGGCAGACCTGCTTATAAAGAGAGAGCAACAGGTGAATGATATTGAGGTAATTGCTGGGAGCAGTAGCAGAGGGGAGGGACAGCAGGAAATGACCAAATATGGAAAATAAAGGGCAGGCAGGCAAGGAAAACCAGAGACCATGACACCCACCCCAGACCCAGGTGAGCCCTCCATGGTGCATCAACCCCACTATTCAGATTTAACCTGTTCACAATTTTCACCAACATCTGATACATCACTTTTTCACATAAACCTTTCAGACTCACATCTCCATCTACAGTGTCAGTTAGAAATATGCCTGAGCAGTCCTTCAGATCATGAGACAACATCAGTTGTGGAAAAGCATCTGAATCCTTAGGTAAAACAGAACCCTTGCAAAATGCAGCCAGAAGGTTCTGCTGAGTCTGCACAGATAAGCCTTATTGAGCACACTCCCAGCAGAGATTAGAGCACAGACATTCTCCAGCTTGGGTCCATACAGTTTCACCACATGACCGATTGTAAGGGTTTTAGATGATAATTTTTTTCTATCATTGGGGGTTCCAGTCCACAGAGATTTTTAAAACGCAAACCAGCTCATTAAAAAGCCAGTGCAATTTTCTTAAACATGTTCCATATCAGGAAAAGCCCCCAATAAAAGCCAGGAAGCCCACTCAGACAAATTTTTCTTAATGGATGTTCAAAGCAAAAGACTGTCAGTCCTAGGTTTCCACACTGACCCAGATGGGGCAGAGCTGTGGGCCTCCACACCACATCACCAGGACTAGTCAATAATCTCTGTATATTCTTGAGGCCAGAGGCAGCACCCCTACTGGCCACATGAATTACTCCTCTCCTTAAATAAAAACAGGATGTTTTATGGAATCCTGTGGTAATGATCCTAGAAAAAAGCCACAATTACCCTCTGGATTTTTGACAGTAGGTGGTCTGGAGAATCCACACAATATAAACGGTGCCACAACATAAATGCAACAAGATTATTAATGATCAAAACACATTCTCTAAAAGACACTGTACACTAGGTACAATCCATTTCCATCTCTTAAGTTTCCCTTAAACTTTCTCTAAAATGCCTGCCCAGTATTTTGACATTGTTGTATTGTTTTTGACATTGTAGTCAAAGTCAAAGTTCTTCCAGGTATATCCCAAGATATTTTAACCCTCCCTTTTTACAGAAAAGCCCCTTAGGCAGGGCGAGTAGTCTGTCTATTCTATATCTCACTGACTTTTTGCCCAATTTATTTTAGCAGAAAAGACCATCATACCAAAACTATTAACACAATGAAATAAAAAGTCAATATCACTTGATCTTCGAAACAGCACCATTACATCATCAGCATAAGCTGAGAGTCTAAAGACAGAGTTGAAACCCAGAAGAGTCAAACCAGAAAGTTCTCAGTCTATTTAAAAGTTGCTCAAAGGCCAAGGAGTACAGCATACCTGAGAGGGGACAATCTCGTCTGATGCCCCTGTCTACCTTAAAAGGAGCACTCAAGCCACCATTTATTTTCAGTACACTCTCAATGTTTCTGTACGAGGCCTGGATCTGGACTACAAGGCCTGAGTTGAAATCAAACACTCTTTTTTCCATAGATACAAATGATTACTAACTCGGTCAAAAGCCTTTTCTTGGTCTATAGAAATTAAACCAACCTCTTACCCCAATGAACAACATTTTGAAATCTACTGGGTACTAGGGCACCCCTAGCAGAGGTACCCAGTACACTGGGGTTCTCAATGTGTCTACTTTCTCCAGTGGGGTCTGCCAGAAACTAATTTCACAACTCCTCTCTCCAGAGCACTTATAGACCTGGCCAAGTCTTTGGAGACATTGAAAGTGTACTGTAAGCACCACAGGTTTTGTATTTGTCTCTTTCCACAATCTTACCACTGCTGCAAGGCACTATAGAGGAATTTGGTTTTCTTAAAGTTCCCACAAAAGAAAAAAAAAGCCTCTTTGAAATTTTTATCAGACAGAAGTAAAAGTGTTAAAGTGCCAATAAGCACTGCCAGACTTATATATTCAATGAAGGGAAACCAACTGGACTGATCCATGAATTCCTAAAAATGTTGGTGTTTAAAATAAAAAATAATTAAATAAAATAAAAATGTCACCAGCACTTAACTTTGAATAAATGGAGGAGCATTAGAAATTATCACTTTTTTTCAGGGTTAGACAGTAAAAAAAAATGGGGTAAAAAGCCCCTGAATGACTATCCCATTGTCAACAATATGATGAACCTTATTCTTAGCTATGCTGCCCAAAAATAGCACTACACCATTGTTTATAGGTGAGGCAGGTTTAACACTATCAAATCCAACAACAGGCCAGTAGCTAGGCCACATTACTCAAGACTGCATCTAAAAACCAGTGACAACTTAATGGCCTGGTTCAGAGTCACCTGAACCAGCTCTGACTAGCTCTATCAAAAAGGAAAGTTTTAAGTCTAGTCTTAAAAGTAGAGACAGGATATCTGCTTCCTGAACCTGAACTGGGAGCTGGTTCCACAGGAGAGGAGCTTGATAGCTAAAGCTTCTGCCTCCCATTCTACATTTGGAAACTCTGGGAACCACAAGTAGACCTGCACTCTGAGAACGAAGTGTTCTGCTGGGATGATATGTTACTATGAGGTCTTTAAGATATGAAGGGGCTTGATCATTAAATGCTTTATATGTGAGTAGACGAATTTTAAATTCTATACTAGATGGTACAGGGAGCCAATGGAGGGAAGCTAATGTAGGAGAAATATGATCTCTCCTACTAATTCCAGTCAGAACTCTGGCTGCAGCATTTTGGATCAGCTGGAGGCTTTTTAAGGAGTTACTGGGACATCCTGTTAGTAGGGAATTACAGTAGTCCAGTCTAGAAGTGTTGTCCTCTTCTAATATTCTTGTTCTTATTTCATTCTTTTTCATTCTTCATTTTATTTATTAATTGTTCTCGTTCCTCCTCCCTCATGGTTTACCCAGTGCCTGTTTGCCACCTTGCTAATCAACGCTCATCTCGTGTACCCGTGTCCCATTATCTCCTCCCTTCCCCCTACCCTCCTTCTTAGATGATTTCTGCTTTTGTTGTCTTTGTGTAGAGGTGGTGCTACCTGTTGAATAAACTCATCACTTACCTAAATTAAGCTGTCTCTGTGTCTGCATTTGGTTCCACACTATAAAAGCGTAACAGCACAGACTGACCAAGTTACATGGACCCAGCAAGCACAAATGGCATGGTCAGTGAGTTATAGGCCCAGTCGAGAGTAATTAGGGATCATGAACAACAGCTGAGGGAACTCACCTTGAAACTACAACACCTGACCTTTCAGCAGCAGTCTGTTCCTAATGTGTTCTCAAGTCCTCAAGCCACCACAACCTATGAGCTACAACTTCCACATCCAAAGAGGTTTTCTACTGGGCCTGACACATGTGCCCCATTTTCTTTCTCCAGCCCTCCTCGTTCCCCATAGAGGAATCTTCAACTACACTGTACCATCTAAAGACACTTTAGACAGACACACCGTCTGGATTTCCACACTATAGTAGTTTGCAGTAAGTAGAATGACAATGCTCTCTCTGATGTGTTTTATCAGGGGCTGTCACCTACCATTAAAGACAGGCTTAATACTAGAAACTTACCCAATGCCTTGGAGGATCTGATCGAGCTCATCATCATCACCATCTGCTCCTGCAACTTTGGGGGAGAATGGCAGAGCACTCCCAGAAAAGTCGCCTCAGCTATCACACTGCTCTTACTTCAGCCCAAGCGGCTCACTCCCAGTCTCCTCGGGCCAGGCATTCCACTTTAGGCACATGCAGTTCCCCTGCTTCTCCTTTGACAGACACTGGTATATACAACCTGGTAACTCTTGCTATCTCCCCAGAGCAAGTATAGAGAGAAATCCGTTGTCTAAAGCTAACAGAAAATCATTAGTGACTTTCATCTTGCCGTTTCTGTACTATGATCTACTTGAAATCCTGACTGGTAATCTTCATACATATTATTCCTGAGCAGGTGGTCACATAAGAGTTTAGAAACTATTTTTCAAGGATTTTAGAAATAAAGGGCAGATTAGATATCGGTCTATAGTTGGCTATAATCCCTGAATTAAGAGTTGTTTTTTAAGTAAGGGTTTAACTACATCAGTTTAAAGGCCTGTGGTACATAGCCTGTAAGTTGATTTGATATAGCATGGGCATGCTTATTAAATTTCTTTGAGCAGTTGAGATAGGGTCTAGAAGACATGGTAATGGTTTAGATGAGTTAATGAGTCACATGAACTCAGCATGGTCTACAGATAGGAAGCAGTCTAAGTAAGACAGAGGTCTTTTAAACAAATCTTGGGGAGTGCTGTACAGCCAAGTCCATCCTTTCTAGTTGCAGGAATCATTTGATCATATATTTTTCTGTAATAGTTATAATTTGAAAGTCATTGCTACTGAAAGGGGATACTAGGAATACTAGGCTCAACAGAGCTATGACTCTTTGCCTGACTGGCTACAGTGTTGAAAAGTAATCTAGGATCATTCTTTTTTCCCTAATAATGCTGAAAAATATTGGATCTAGCCTTACAAAGGGTTTTTTATAGGTTATTAAACTGTCTTTCCAGGCAAGGCAAGATTCATCTAGTGGAATTTATCTACTTTTCTAGCTGTCTGCTTTAACCTACGGATATGTAAATTAACCTCAATGACGCTAACCTCTTCTGATTCATTACCTTATTTTTCAGAGGAACAACAGTATCAGGTACAGTACACAGTGAAGCTGGAGCATTACCAATAAGATAGTTGACTTGTACTGGAATAAGATTAGGAAGGTTGCTCTCCTGTGTGTTGTTACATGGCAATGAAGTAAGAGATTAATAATTTCCTTAAATTGATAATAGCATTTTCAGATAGACATCCAGTGAAGTGGAATGTCTTCTTAGGTGCTGTAAAGTCTGTAATAGTAAATTCAAGTGGTATCAAAAAATGGTCAGATAGAAGAGGGTTTGGGGGAAATACTATTAAATGTTTCAGTGCCATATGTCAGAATGAAATTGAGGGTGTGAGTAAAACAGTGAGGTGATTATTTACATTTTGGGTGAAACCTATCCAGTCTAATAATATATTAAAACTAGTGCTGAGAAAGGTATTGTCAACAGCCACATGGATGTTAAAGTGCCCTACTATAATTACTTTATCTCTACTAAGAACTGAATCAGATAGAATGTCATTAAATTCAGTTCAAAAGTAACAGGACAGGAGGACGGTATAAAATAACAAACAAAATAGTTATTTTTTACCTTTCCAGTTGTGGTGCGAGATGCTAAGCGAGAGACTTAAAATTATAGAATGACTTACGTCACTTATCAAGTAATTTACTAACAAGGACTTAGACGAGAGAATCTGATATTTAAATCCACAATTGATTGTTTTTCTATTTTGTTTTTTAAGATAAGATTTAGTTATTATATTTTCTAGTAAATTCTATATGTTGTTTAATAAAATTTAGTTGTTTAGTGAGCAGACACTGTCTCAATGGGGTTTACATGGTTTTGGGGGGTTGACGGCTGTGAGGAAGCTGCAGCGAGGCATGTAAGATTGTGTCTCTCCATCCTGGGCTCCACTCAGTAACGTAAAGGCCACTGCTGACCAAAAAGAACACAAAGGCTCGTCCAATATTTTCCAAGAAATATCTTAATTATCCCAAGAGTTTTGGGCAAATGTTCTGTGTACAGATGAGACAAGACTTGAACATTTTGAAAGGTGTGTGTCCTGTTACATCTTGTGTAAAGCTAGGACAGTATTTCATAAAAAGAACATATCAACATGGTGATTGTCTGGGGCTATTTTGCAGCTTCAGGTCCAGGACAACTTGCTGTAATTGATGAAACCATGATTTCTCTGCTCTACTAGAAAATCATGAAGGAGTATGTCCAATTATCAGTTTGTGACCTTAAGTACACATGGGTTGTGCAGCAGGACAATGATCTGAAACACACCAACAAGTCCACCTCTGAATGAAAAAAAAAACAACAACTAAGGTTTTGGAATGGCCTAGTCAAAGTCCGGACTTTGATTGAGATGCTGTGGCATGACCTTAAACGGCTGCTCGAAAACTCTACAATGTGGCTCAATTACAACAATTCTCCAAGGAAGGGTGGGCCAAAGTTCCCACACAGCAATGTGAAATACTCATTGCCAGTAATTGTAAATACTTGATTGCAGTTGTTGCTGTCAAAGGTGGCACAACCAGTTATTTGGTTTAGGGGGCATTTACTTTTCATAAAGTGCCAGGCAGGTTTAGAGATTTTTCCCCTTAAAAAGCTGAAATCACTATTTAGCATTTTGTATTTCCTTGTGTTATCTTTGTGTAATATTAGAATATGTTTCATGATCTTAATTGTGTGACACATAAAAACATCAGAGGGGGGTAAATACCTTTTACAGCACTGTATGGCCAAACTAGAACTCTCACACCATGAGAAACAAAATTCTCTGGTCTGATGAAACAAAGATTGAACTAGTTGGCCTGAATAACAATCATCATGTATTTTAATACCAAGTAGAACAAAGAAATGACTTATGAGTAGTAATGCCATGTCACATGCTCTACCAACTAGTTTTCCTTGGCGTGTGTGCAAGTGCAGCAGTACCTATCCTCTACAGCAAACTCAGATAACAGAGCATAGAACTCAGAGAATAGTCCTTTCATTGATATATTTGGGGTTTCAAGATACACCAAATATTATAAATATTTTCAGTTGGTTAAAGGTCTGGATTGGCGGCATGCCATTTCAGCACCCAAACTCTTCTACTGAAAAGTCTTGCTGTTGTCAAAGATGAATGTATGCACGTGAAAACCACGTATACATGCAGCAGATGAGTAATCTCATTTCTCCTCTACCTCGGAAGCATGGTTAACAGATTTTAACTGTATAGAGATAGAACAGACTTCTTCCTGCCCTGCAGCCTTTGTTATGCACATGTTCTGTTGTAAAAAGATGTTTAGCCTGGTTGAACATATTCATCAACCCTGACATTAATGAATGATTATGAAACAATTGTGACAATTAAAAAACATAGGCGTACTTAAATGAGTGACAGTATATCTGTGGTATGTTTAAGCAGGATAATTGAATAATGCAGCATATTTACAGAAGACCATGGAATAACTTTAAAACACATACATTTTTATAGGACTGATGGCTGGACAGACTGATAAAACACCAGGATTAATCTTATCTTGGTTCTTAGGCTGCTCTGGACCAGGCTAGCTTTATAGAATAAATTTACATAGTAACTTAATTCAGCTTAGTTTAACCTGCATTCATACAACTGAGTTGAGGCTAAAATAAGCTGAGATAATTGCAGTTTTGCAGTTTGACTGCACAGAATAAATCTCATGGTAACTTGACTGGTTTGAATTTATCCTGCTTTTGTACCACCACCATGACTGACAGTGGGTATGAAGTGTTTTCACCAAATATGGCAGTGGGCATTAAGTTTTGTGATTTGTTCAGATGCAGTTTTGCAAACTGGTTTGAGGTCACCACCTGATGTTCAGATATTCTCCTTCAGGATTTTCTGGTAGAGCACAGACTTTACGGTTTCATCAATTATGGCAAATCATCTAGATGCTGAAGTTGCAGAACAGCCCCAGACCATCACACTACCACCACTGTGTTAGAATGCTGATATGTTCTTTTTTTAAATGCTGTGTTAGTTTTACATCAGATTTAACAGGATGCACACCTTTCAAAACGTTTAACTTTTGTCTCATCAGTCCACAGAATATTTGTCCAAATGTCTGGGGGATAATCAAGATATTTTTGGCAAGTGAAAGATGAGCCAATAGAAGCCATTTTTGTCCAGTCTCTTTCGTATTATTGAATCATGAACACTGACCCTAACTGAGGCAAGTGAGGCCTGCAGGTCTTTAGATGCTGTTGTGGGTTATTTTATGAACTCCTGGATAAATCATTGTTGTGCTCCTGGAACCCTTTCCAGACTGATGCATGTCAATTACTTTGTTTCACATCTGTTCAGAGAGCTTCTATTTAAGCCAATTACATTTTCACATAGGGCCAGACACTGTTTGGACAGGTTTTTCCCATAATAAATGAAATCATAATTTAAAAGGCATTTTGTATTTTCTCCTTTTTCTCTTATATTTGTGTAATACAAAAAAATTGTTTGATTATCCAAAGCATTTAAGTGTGAAGATTTGGCAGCTGTAATGAATGCTTTCCAGTTAACACACTGCTCAAGACCAACAACATGCCTCAACATCTGCTTTTATAGTGGACTGCACTCCTGCTGATGATCAATTAATCCAGGGCTGATGATCAGTAGCTGTAACTTACCCTCTTTAATCCAATATGGAAGCAGTAAGGGTGTGATTTTTTTCCCCACATCTTCTGCTTGGCTTCATTTTTGCTATGGTGTGGTGAAAAAAGTCACACATTGTTTATCTGAGGTTGTATTTACCTAATACTAAGACCCATGTATGTGACTTGGACTATAACTTTAGCAATTCATGTAAATGGCAAGAATATTTACCTAGACAAGTTACAAGAGTTGAGAGGACCTAATATGTACCTCTCTGATCTATTAACGTGCTCACAGCATATATATATATATATACATATATAATATTTTTTTGCATTAAACCTATTTTCCTACAGTTAAAAGAAACCAAGAAATAAAGGTAAGGACAAACACAGAGAGGGAACAGGAGAGTAAGACATTTCTATTTTGCATGTATATACAGCTTTTAGGCATTGAGGCCTAAAAATATAACAGGGGATCCTGACTAGACTCCTTTGACTCCTGTGAGTTCTGTGAAAGTAAATGAGCCTACAAGCTCCAATGATCACCTCTAAATTTCATGTAGCCAAAAACAAACAAACAAACAAACAAACGCCTCTAGCATAGTAATCAAAACAGAACTCAGGGTCACAAGTGGGTGGGCGCACGAGGTTTGTGTTACTGGTTGCGCATATTATTCACCGAATCAACCATGTCCTGCAAACAGAAACGGATCTGGATGGATGAAGTCCGAGTGCTATGTTGTTTTGATCCGTGGCTGGCCAGTGCTTGTCAGCAATCCGTCAGTTTACAGGCGGTTTGACTTTGCACCGCGGCTTTGCTGACCCTAAAAATATACCTCACCAAGTGCGCAGATCAAAAGGGGCAGCAACACTGTCACGAATCCCTCTCCGGCATTTAACCTAAAGCCTCTCAGAGGAGGAGCATGCAGACTGGGAAAAAGGCCCGCGGCATCCAGAGCGGCGCAGGGAGAGAGGCTGGCTCCGGTTTCACAGGAGCACAGTGACGACTGACCAGCGGCACATAGTGGGACAGCTCCGAGCACAGGCAAATGGGAAAAGCGGAGTGGAACGCAGAGGAATAAGTCCATCCCCGTAGCGAGGAGACGTTGCTATTCAGTAACTGATAAAACTCTACAGGATGTCTCTTCTACACATTTTACCCTCGGTGTCTTTGCTCTTCTGAGTGTGCCAGGTACTGTGGAGACACTTTCAAGAGGAAAAGAGCATAAGCAAAACTTTTCCGTCAGCAGCTTCTCATAAGGTTGAAAACAGCAGGTCTGAATAGGGATTTATTGTGAATACTATTAAAGCTCGATGTCGAAGATGGAAGAGGGTCAGAAGTGGGGATTCAGTGGTAAACCAGGTGAGGAGAAGACGACTAGCAGCGACCAGCAGCAGCAACCTTCAAAACTGTGGAGAAGCTGGAAAGAATCGTGTGGCGTTTGCATTGGAGCGTCTGTCTTGTGCCTTGGAGTTTGCATTGCGGTTCTTGTGCGAACCTCGGAGTTGCAGTCCCGGATAGTAAATCTGGAGCAGCAGCGGGACAAGCAGTTCACCACATGGATGTTGTCTGTGGAGCAGGTGGAGCCTGTTGTCCTGAGCCGACTTGACCAGATCTTGGAGGAGGTGAGCGTTTTATATGAAACTAACTGAGCGTGGTGAGGACATCTATGGGAAATATTAACTGAGCTACATCATCTGTTTATTAAACAGGACTCTTCTGGCTACGTCATAATTGAACTAGATGATGCCTCTCACTTAAGACTTATTGACAGAATATCATGAGTTAATCCTTAAATTAACTAAGAACATTTCAGGAAATCATTTAATAATTAAATTAACTCAATATTAACAGGCTACAACTGCATCCCTCAGGCTTAATTCCAAAACTGTGTCGTTGTCAAAAAAAGTGGAGAACAAATTACACAGGCTATTTTCAACTCACATAATCTCAGCTGTGGCAGCAGTGAGCAAACTGAGGAGAAGGAGAAGCATTCTCAAAGGGGAGATTTGATTTTTGCAGGTTGCAAGTTTTTGTACAGTAGTGCATCTCAAGAAAATAAAATCAAAAATTTAATTTAACTAATCCAATTATATAGATACAAATATATAGATACATTACATTTATTGTTGTTTTAATTTTGATTATTGTGGTCTACAGCTAATGAAAACCTAAATTCAGTATCTTAGATAATTAGAATATTGCATAAGACCAATAGAAAAACCTTGGCTGAAAAGTCTGTCCATGTACACTATATATGCACTCAATATTTGGTTGGGGCAGGGTGGCATGGAGGTGATCAGCCTGTGGCACTGCTGAGGTCTGATGGAAGCCCAGGTTGCTTTGATAGCGGCATCAGCTCATCTGCATTGTTGGGTCTGGTGTCTCCCATCTTCCTCTTGACAAGACCCCTTAGATTCTCTATGGGGTTTAGGTCGCGCGAGTTTGCTGGCCTGTCAAGCACAGTGATGGTCACTGAGGCAGGTATTGGTGTGGGCAGGTGTCAAGTTCTGCTGGAAAATGAAATCAGCATCTCCATGAAGCTTGTCAGCAGAGGGAGCATGAAGTGCTGTAGAATATCCTGGTAGATGCTGTGCTGAATTTAGAATTGATAAAACACAGTGGACCAATACCAGCAGATGACACGGCTCCCTGAACCATCAATGGCTGTGGAAACTTCACACTGGACCTCAAGCACCTTGGATTCTGGGCCTCTCCACTCTTCCCAGACTCTGGGACCCTGATTTCCAAAAGAAATGCAAAATGTACTATTCTCTAAAAAGAGGACCTTGGATCACCAATCCAGTCCTTTTTCTCCTGTGTGGTGGATCTTGAAGCAGCTTTTGACTCCAGCTATAGTCCACTCGTTGTGAATCTCCCCCAAATTCTTGAATGGGCTCGGCTTCACAATGTGGTCAACAGTCTTCAGTGATTGTGCAGCCTACGGAACCAGACTGAGACTGAGAGACCATTTAAAGGCTCAGTGAAACATTTGCAGGTGTAAGCCATAATAATCAAAATTAAAAAGAAGTAAACACTTGAAATACGCCACTCTTTATAATATACAAGTTTCACTTAATAAATCAATTCACTTTTGAATGATTTTCTAACTTTTTGAGATGCACTAGTACATCGTATTCTACTTTTAAGGTTGGGCAGATGTGCGAGCGGTTTGTTTGTGGACCTCAAGTGTAGAGCTGAGCGCTTTATCGAGCTGTAAACTGTTTGGGACTAGCCAGGACCTAGCTACTGTATGCACATTAACGCTACGGCTGATTAACACAGAGGTTGCAATTTTCTAATTGTATTAAAATGGTAGTGAACAACCCATTACATATGTTGTCTGCTTAAAACAATGAGGTGTTTAGATTAGAGCAGGCACAAAGAGGGGTGGCACATTGGGAAAATTTGATAAACGATGTAAAACAAAAAATTGAAATAAAAAATAAAATAAATAAACTGGTCAGATTGGTAGGCCCAGTAACCGCACACTGGAAAAAAAAAGAACTAATGTCAGAGATACCTGGAGGGAGGTACAGAGAAAGGGGACAGAGACGAGGAAGTACAACTATGGGAGGAAAAAACCCCACAAAGTTAATAACATGCAATGGTGGCATATAAATGGATAGAGAGAGGAGAGGAGCAGAGCTCAGTGTATCAAGGCAGGTCACCCAGCAGTCTAAGTCTATAGCAGTATAACTAAGAGATGGTTCAGAGTCACCTGCATCAATGCAGGGAGTAGTTGTACACACAGTAGATGAGATTCTGTGGTATGTTGACTTTAGTGGCCATAATGTTGGGTATTTGTATTATTATATGATGTGGCAGTCAGTGGTTCTTGGATGTCATTTAGATCAGAAGATCATGTAAAGTTGTCGCAGTAAAGCTGATGCATAATTTGTCAACAATGAAGGAAGTTTTATAGATACTTTATTATTCCTTAGGGAAATTCTTTGTGAACAGGCTGCGCCTTTGAGGCGCCAAGGGTCAGGGGTTTCGGTGTCTTGTCCAAGGACACCTCAGCATGTAGCCACGGGAGGTCTGGGAATCAAACCTGCCAGCTCTTGGACTGAAAGATGACTGCCCTTCCATATTGTTTTGTAAGTGTTGTTTCATGATAGTTAGAGGATGTGGCAGCAATACATCTTAATGTACTCATACAGATAGACGTAAGTGCACGCATACACATGTGAGCACAGTCCCACCAGTGGACATAAAGCGTCGGAAAATATGACAATACCCCCACGTGCAACGGTCACACCCAAAACTGTAGACCTAGAGGAAACACTGTCTTCAAACAACAGTCAATGACTGGGAACGGCGGATTGCTGGAGTGTTGAAGGAGGAATGTCGTCTCATCCTTGTCTGACTCACTGCTCAACTGCTCAACAATAATCCCATATATCCAGCTTTTGACATTTATCCTAGAAAACACTGCACCCATTTAATAGTTGCTACACTAAAAACAACAGCTCTTAATTTATACAACAGAATCTCATGGTCAATCAAAGGCCTTTTGAAGATCAAGCAAAACCATAACTACAACCTTAACTTACCAGAGTCCATCTCCCTCCTATGTGGTCAGTTAGATATGTAATGCAGGTTTCAAGGTTTCAGTGGAGTGGTCTTGTCCTAATTATAATATGGGATATTATGATTTGTAAATATGCTTCAGTCTCCTCACGAATAAACCTTTCCATAATTTTTGATGCTACACTTAAAATTGAAACGGGCCTGTAATTGTCTATGACCACGTTGAAGCATTAATTATAAACTGGAATAAGTCCAGTATTTTTAAATCTGAATGTATTTCTGCTGGCTTAATAGACAGATGAATTATTTGGGCTATACATGGGACAATAATTTCAATAGAAACCTAGTAGTAGCTTAATGTTAATTGTATTTAACATGTCACCACTAACCCAGGGCTCAGTTCTTTGTTTTTTTTTTTTATAAATTAAAAAATTAAAATGATCATATTTACAATGCTTAAAAATTGCATTTTAAAAGCTTCTCACACTTTTTCCTTGTGTGACATTGCCGTGGACCAATTATTTTTTGTCAATAAGAACATCTTCACTCTTAATTTATGAGAGATGTGATTTTTACAGTATTATGACTTCTAAAAATATTTCTCAATTTCTTTTCTGTTACAAAAGTAAAAAAAGTAAGAAAAAGACTAAATTCAATGCCTCCACTGACATTTTCATCCCATAACATACAAGAAACACTATTATACAATTCTAAGTTTGGGTTGGGACTGAAACCCTGACTGGTTCATTGATCAACTGCTGAAGACCAAAATGTTACAAATATTACTAAAAGCTTACATACAGCTTTTTTTGAGAATATAAGCATTTAAGTCACCAGTTATACCCACATATCCTAAAATCATTGCATTTACAACACATTTCTTCTACCAACTGATAAAAATCATTTTGATGAGAAGAATGATAACATGTCCCATCTGAAATAGTCTTACTTTTTGTTCAGTGAATGTCCAGCCATATTGCTTCAGTCTGTTTATTGTTTAAATCTCATCTCACCTTTTATCCCAAGTCCTTACACAAACACTTATACACCTCCTCCTTTCATTTTTTGTGTCTTGAGATTCAAATTCCATCATATATGTTGACATGTTAGTCACGCCATCACTCTGGAGGGAATCCCGAAAAGGGAGAACTTCCATCCAGTTACTGGAAATCTGTTCCCAGACGTTTTCTTAACTTTTGTTATTTACTCTTCCCTTAGAAAAAAGAGTAATGTGCCAGGTGTTAATAAATGTTACTGCATTTCATTGACTGAGACAAGACTAAATTAGCCATAACTTAACCAACTAAAAGTGACTGAAATTAACAGATGAGGTTAATTTTATATAACTTAAACCTACATGGAGCTGTGGCGTCAGTGTTCATTTTGTCAGATACTGTAATTTACTGATTGTTTGCTTGTGTAAGCAAACAGACATGTACTTATATTATGGAAATGCACGTGTTTCTATTCACATTTATACTGAAATGTTTGACATATATGTTGTAAAAATCATGATATCATCCTCGGACAGCAAGTGACACCAAGAGGAAAAGTAATTAAGGTCAAGGATGTTGCAATACCTAAGAGGCATGAAACAAGGTTTACTTCTATTGCACACGCAGACTCATGTGGATGTGGATAGTTTTAAAAGAACTTGCAAACGGCAGGTGACAAAATGTTTGTCACATATATTATTGTGTATATGCCACCAAAGAAAGCATTTATTGGCTATTAATTTAGTCTGCCTCAGCTTTCTCTGCAACATAATGTGACATCATCGGAGGTCATCATAATGAATAATGAAAATGTTGCAGTGAGTAATATAAAGCACTGTGTATTGTTTGGTTTCAAAATAGCTTCTCAAGATATTAAACCTATAACCCGAACTATAATCCTTCCTGGCTTGTGTTCTGTTACCTCACTGTACATGAAACAATAAACCCCCCTACCCACACAGCTGTTGTTTAAATGAGCACAGCGTTGTCTGTTCTCAGATCTGGAAACCTTGGTGAGATGAGCTGCACATAGTGAGTCCTGCATTGCTAACCAAACTATAAAACCACAGCTTTTTGAGTTTACCTTTCAGTTTGTGAACATCTCAGTGAACAACTACTGACAGGTGTTTTCAAATTGGACAAAACTAGTCTTCTGTACATTTAATGCTGAACTAGGCCAACGCTGCCCAGAGTGGAACCATGTAAGGCTCAACAATATTGTTTCTATAAATAGGAAGACAGTAATTACAAAGCACTGAAAGACCATACATCAGAATAAAGTGGTAGAATAAAAACCCCAATTTTTAATGCTGCACTTCATGTACTGCATGTACTCACAAATTAAAAAAAACACGTAGTGAACTGGGACAAAAGTTACAGATGTGGACAAACTTGTTGGTACCCTTTTGTTAAAGAAAGAAAATCGCACAATGCTCATTGAAATAACGTAAAAGTGACAAAAGTAATCACAAATAAAAATGAATGAAAATTAATTAATGAAAGTCAGACATTGGTTTTGAATTGTGGTTCAACAGAAGAATTTTTCTTTCTTTAACAGAAGGGTACCAAGGATTTTGTCCACATCTGTATATGCTGTCAAAGTAATATGCTGAGTTCCTGGATGTGGACTTTCCCAGAGGGGCCTAGTCAGAAGGATTTCTCTGTTCTCTGCCTGCGGTGATGCGGTCTTCCTCTTTGTTTACCTCTGTGTGTATAAATACTCATTATTAATGAGATACAAGCACAGATGTGGCTATTTGTAGCAAGAGACGTTTGTGGTACTTTTTCACTCGGCACTGTCCGTCTCCTTTGATAATGACCTGTTTCTTCTGTTTTGGAAACCATATCGCATTCTTGCAGCACAGAACGGCCTTTAATATTTTTCCAGACAAATTTAGGTTGTAGCCGAACATTTGTCTAGGAATGGGGTAGGGATGTCACTATACCAGAAATTAAAGTAAGCAGTTTGTACCTATACCACTGAAATTCAATGGTACCTGATGCTAATTAAAAAAGAAAAACTTTAACTAATGAAATGTATGTACTCATTTGTTCCATGGAGCCTTCGAAAAAAGAAAAAAAAACAAACTAAAAACTAAACCAATTCATAAAACAGAAATCAATCTATTCATCTATTCATCATAATCAATCAGTAATTTTTACAGTAATTTACCAAATTTTATTTAAATTTTTCCCTACAATTACTGCAAGGACACAATAGCAACTCATTCAGGAGGTCGTACAAGAACCCAGAACAACATCTAAAGAACTGCAAGCCTCACTTGCCTCAGTTAGGCTCAGAGTTTCAACAATAAGAAAGAGACTGGGCAAAAACGGCATCCATGGTAGAGTTCCAAGATGAAAGCCACTGCTGACCAAAAAGAACACAAAGGCTCGTCTCACATTTGCCAAGAAACATCTTGATTATCCCCAAAACTTTTAGGCCAATATTCTGTGGACAAAAGTTTTTGGAAGGTGTGTGTTCTGTTACGTCTGGTGTAAAATGAACACAGCACTTCATAAAAAAACGTCATATCAGCAGTCAAACAAGGTGGTGGTACTGTGATAGTCTGGAGTCTATATACAAGTTAAAGGAGATATCCAGGTCAAAGATAACTCCAAGATTCCTCACAGTAGTACTTGAGGCCAGTGCTGTGTGACCTAGAGTAACTGTGTGATTAGATGTCCTATCTCTGAGTTAGAAGTTAAACATTTCAGGACATCCAGTGCTTTATCTACTTTAAACATTCTTGAGGTTTAAGTAATTTGTTCTGTCTGGTTTCACAGATAAATAATTATATAATTATAATTATAGCTCCTACAATGAGTCTTCCATGCACACAAAGGTTAGTTATGGTGTTCCACATGGTTTAGTGCTTGGACAGATTCTTTTCACTCTTTGCATGTCTCACTTAGGCAGTGCTATTAGGAAACATTTCATTTCCATTGCTACACAGATGACAACCAGTTATTTTTATATGTGAATCAAGATGAAACAAACCATTTAGTCAAACTTCAAGAATATTTAAAGACATAACGGCCTGGATGTTCTGTGATTTTCTACTTCTTAATTCAGGCAAGAGGTTGTTATATGTGGGCCCAAACACCTCAGGTATATCTAATCATATAGTTACTTTAAATGACTTAACACTGGCCTCAAGAACTACTGTGACAAATTTCTGGAGTTACCTTTTGTCAGGATATGTTTAACTTGGATATAATTTAAATCTCTAAAACTAAAAAGTAGGAGCATCCTATGTCAAAGTGATGCTGAAAAACTTGCATTTCTTACTTCTAGACTGGACTAGTGTTTCTTACTACTAATAGGATGTTTCAGTAACTCTTTAAAAAACCTCCAGTTAATCCAAACTTTTGCAGCCAGTTCTGACTGAAATAATAAAGAGATTATATTTTTTGTGCTTTTCTCCCTGTAAAATCTAAAAAAAAGGACTCCCTGTAAAATCTAAAAAATGGAATTAAAAAAAATCCTCCTCTTCACATATAAAACATTTAATGATCCTTCATATCTTAAGTATCTCATAGTACCTTATCATCTCAGCAGAACACAGAATGCTCTCAAAATGCAGGTCTATTTGTGATTTGAGATTTTTCAACTGTATTGTAAATGTGCATGTTTGAGATAAGTTTCTGTTAATGTTTTCATTATAAGTGAAAATTTAGCTATTAAAGGATTGGTTAACGGTCCAAATTCCCAAAGTCACTTTTTGAAACTGGCAGTCTGACTGTCCACTCTAGTGTTTGGTCAGGGTTCAGGAGGTATGAATGAAGAATGAATGTAATTCTTTTCTTGTGCAATACCAAGCACGCTGATATATACAGTATTTCTACCTACTTTACAATGGTAGCCTTTAGAGCTGTTCAGACTTAATTCATTCAGAACACAAAGAAAATGTTCTTTTTCCACTTACTTCCCCCTAATGATTCCTGATTTCCATCTATGGCCATCGTCCTACAACCAGAATAAAAGACATACTGAGGTAGCTCAGTATACTGCATCAGTGCTCAAAATAACAGCCCCCAATGTTCCCTTCCGCATGTGTTGCTGTGTTGGTATTACCAGTACTGTGGAACTGACTGCTGTGCAGATTAGAACTGGATCAGGAATAGTTGGAAAACAATCAGGACAGTGTGCCTTGAGGACCAGGGTTGAGAACCACTGAACTAGATGAACTTGACTCTTGTACAGTATGAGCTGGGCAATAACCTGGATGGATGAAAAAAATTGTTTTTCAAAATAGACATTTCACTTCTTGTTTGCATCTCAGGTTTTGCCTGTCTGGTAGTTTATCCAACATAGTGTTAAAATGTCAGACCACTCTAACATTGTGTCTCCATTCTGTCTGTTGCGCAGAAACTTGCAGCACGACTCCCGAAGACACGATTGGTGAGGGATGCTCCTCACGGCTGCCTGTGTCCCCCAGGTAAGTTTCGCCCCTGTCATCCATTCAAATTTTCAAATGTCTCTTATGTGACACTGTATAATGAGAAAGTGCATTTGGCCATTAAAGCTCGATGTAAGATCCAAATCTGCATGTATAACTTTGTGTATATCAGTGTAGCATATACAGTGCTTTGTACATGCTGTTTGTCTGGACATTTCTCAATATTAAGCCATACCACTACTGGTTTCTGTGTTTTGTCTGAAGACATCTGTTACTCTGCCAGCAAACTCACTCAGTTCTGGTCAATAGACAGAGCTGCAGTGGGTGGACAGCTCAGTTAAAACACTATCAAAGGTCCACAGAAGTCTTTGCCAACCATTTAATTCAATTTTCAGTTTATTTTAGGGCTAATTAAGTGCGTGCTCTGTGTTTAATCATCAAAATTACTCGCATACAAACATTTGCAGTGTGTTGCTGTATCTAGAAATATTTCAGTTCAAATGAATTTTAGTAGATGAGTCACGGCATAATTCATAGACTTACAAGCTAAGCATCTCCTTTACTTTTTAGGTCAGCTTATGGGTTCACTGATTTTTGCTTGCTTTTGTACCTCACTTGTAAGCCTCTTTTGGCAAAAGCATCTGCCAAATGACTAAATGTAAATGCTTTGCATTGAGGTCATAGACCAGGGCCCATAGTTACTAAGCATCTCAGAATCACTGCTAGAAATAAAAGTGAACTTAGGACTAAAAATATTCCTACCTCAGAGTAGGACATAAAAGTTATTTATGAGGCCTCCTCTTACTTTCAGTAAGGAGTAGGACAGCTTTTAGGAAAAGCTGTGACATGACTGTTTTACAACCCTCAGAGCTGGAAAGTAAAATTATAGTGAGGTGTTGTAGTTGTATTGACAGTTGAGATTTATAGTTTTAGACGTGTGAAACTGAAATCAATCAGTTTTCAGGTAAAGTCTTTATAAATATGTGAAAAAAACATTTGTAACCAACAAATACTTAAAGCTTTATGCTTTATGCTTTATATTAATAATATTTCTGTAGCAGGATGAGTTTATCAGAAAGCTGGTGTATTGCTTAAATTATCATATATTCCCCATATCGCAAGTAAAAACAAAAGGTTTAGACTTCTAGTGATTTGCTTAAAAAAGGGTTGATGTTCTTTGATTTCATGCTAAATGGTGGAGAAATTACCTGAGGTGCCAAAGGAGTGAGTCCCCAGCTCCTCCTGGCTCCACACACTCCGGAAGGCACCAAGTGTCTTTGACTCACTGGGTCAAAGGTCACCATGCAATGGTAGCCTATAAATGGAATGAGAGA
>OMLM01010135.1:63187-84703 GCA_900302695.1 Helostoma temminkii | reverse complement strand
GTTGAAAACTGCACGATTAGTTGTTAAACTGTCCTTGTTACAATAACTTCCCACTGTTATTATTCATTTAGATTTTAGAATAAAATGAAAAAATAAAAATGATTTTAAATGACTGCAGCTGATGTGTTCTTTCTGTTTGCCCTCCAGCTGAGAAATGAAGTTTTGCCCCTCAACTTCCAAAGTGTGCAGCATTTAGACAGCTTTCATGTTATAGATGACAACAGCAGCACTCTCAGACTCAGCCCAGCAACTCTGAGCCACCAAAGGCTAAAGCAGAAGTTACTGGTGAGTTGTAGTGTGTGAAAGGCATAAAGACTTGCTGATTCTAGTCTGGGCACGGGCCATTAGAGGCATTTGAAGATTGCTGTAGGGGCATTTGCCTTGAACAGTTTCTGGCTTTCATCTTCTTCTGCCTGCTTTGGATTGTGAACATGTGAACCATGAGTTATTTTTCCTCCGGTTGTTGATTTAATTTTGAAACAAGCTGTGCTTCTGCTTGTGTTTGTTAAGAATAATCATTGGGATTAATTGGGATCAAAGTGTTTCATAACCACCAACCATTTCGGGGAAAATTCAGGAGACAGTCACTTCACCTTTGCCTGATAATGAGACATAGCCTCCAGGTAGTTGCTGCCAGACAGGCCAGGCAAACATACAGAAATTATAGTATAGACATTTCTTTCATGAGTAATAATCATTTAAACATATTGTCAGTGACACCAGGCAACCAGCGTCTGTATCAAATTCTTTTGATAAAATATACCACTAGTGTACAGTATAACCTAAAATAAAAGATTGAAGATGGCTTTTCCATTTTACCTGCAGTAATCTGTACAGTGTAAAGAATTTTGCATAATAATAGTGTTTCAATAAATAATAATTTTTTAAAGAGCATGTCAATATTAAGTATAATAAATAATAACAAACTAACTTGAAGAGAGATGTAGGAGATGGCCACATCTATTTTTTTTTTTCTTTTTTCACGGTGGACCTTAGTGGCCCTTCTGTCTGTCAGTTATGCAGCATCACTTGTTAAGTTAATCATTTATTATTTTTCAAATATATTATGATAAGCATGATGTGTTTGCATTAAAATAATCTAAAAGTTTTCAAATTAATCTTCTTTTTTCGGAGGATACAAGTTTGCTGCTCATATACAGTGTATATATACACATATAGTATATTACATACTGTATTGGCACTATAACAAAATACTGGAGAAACTTTTTTTTCCCAGATTTTCTGGGTTCATTTTTTCACAGTAAAATATCCATAAAACATGGCATGTTACTTTATAACAATCTGATTTATTGCCTGTTAAACCTGTAGATGTGTAACTGTACATTGACATTTCCTATGCAATGAGTAGACAGTGGAAATTGTTGAAAATGTTATAGACAGTAAACACTAAGTTTTCAGAGTGAAGGTGGCTTAATTTTCCTCAGGCTTCCTCCAGGCTGTGATCTCACAGCGGAGGCTGCTTGTAATTCCCCCGGCTTCCCCTGACGTCTGTGGTTCAATATGAATGAGCTGCATCGATTAAACCTCAGTGTGGTGCTTGTGCAGTGGAGTTGTGCGTGAGGAAGGGGGGCTGCTGGCTTTCTCGTCTGTGTTTCCTTAACACTTAACAGACTGTTGTTTTTGCAGAGGGTGATGATACGGGTGACATCTTTTGGCTGAACTGAAACTGAAGCATTGTTATTAGCAGCTTCCCCCCGTGTGTTAATGAGCAGTTAATTTAACTGATATTTTCTGACTGGAAAAACGGCTGGGAATTTTGCGGTCCATAATAGAAGCTGAGAAAGGCCAAAACAAATCCCTTTTTCTATTGGATGCATGTATTGTACATGCACAACAGAGAAACACATGATCTTTTACAATGCCTTGCACAAACCTTTAAACTTTAGTCTCATTGAGACGTGGCCTTGTTGTTGTCTATACAACTGTAGTCCATAGGTTAATAATACTGGCTGTCATTGTTTACATAATAAGGGTGATGTGAACTTTCAAACTCTCTTACACTTTAATGCTTGTGACAGAAATACTTAATTGCCTTATAATAATTAATAATTACCTTTTTAACAATGCTCAACGAGATCCGTACTATGCAAAATACTAATTTTTATATGGCTATCAGGGGGGCGGCACGGTGGTGCAGTGGTTAGCACTGTAGCCTCACAGCAAGAAGGTCCTGGGTTTGATTCCTGGGGTAGGCCAGGGTCTTTCTGTCTTCCAAAGACTTGCAGTTAGGTTAACTGGGGACTCTAAATTGCCTGTAGGTGTGATTGGGAGTGTGAATGGTTGTGTCAGTAGATAGACTGGCTGGATGGATGGATGGCTATCGGTTGTTTGTAGACATACAAGTGGTTTAGCAGCAGACCCCTGCTTTGTTTTTACATTTTCCTGTTTAGTAGAATCCAGCCCAGAACGGTTCACTCCAGACTTTCCCCCTTGCTGAAGTATATTGGAGTCGGCTAGTGACCAATCATCATCCACCACAGCCTCACACGAGCGCATGGTGTCTACTATTGTTGAGACCCCACTTGTGCGAGCCGTTTGTGGCTGCTGGATTAACTTTAAGACTAGAGCTCAAAGATGGCTGCTTCCAATTCTGTCACAGCAGAACTGTCTAGGGATGCCTAGAGGCATGGTGTGAAACTATTAAAGCAATTTTCTGGATTTATTAGGCTGGATTATGTTAAAATTGCATGGTTATGGAAGATCAGCACAGCATGATTATGTAACCCTGCTATATCAGAGGGGCAGCTCAGCAGCAGCTCAGCTGTTTATTGTCTTGTTGTCTGTTTTCTGTGATCCTGCTGCGATTTCTGTTTTCTGTGAGGCAGGGGGAAAAGCTGGTATGTGCTCATTGGTATATGAAAACAGGGAGGCTGAAGACTATATCCATATATTGTGTTTTTGGTATTCTTGGGCCAGTTTGTATACGGAATTTGTATCCTGTCTTTATTACGCTTAGCGTACCTCACTTGCGGTCTGCTTCCATGTTAGGCACATGTCATCATACAGCAGTGGAAGGGGGAGCACAACTCAAAACTAGTTGGCTCTGGGCTAGTTGGCTCGGGGGCTCAAAATTTCATCCAGGGCAGAAACAAGGATCTGCACGGTTTTTCAGCAATAAAATTTATTGACACACTCTGGGGAGGCCAGGGATCTGTTTTTTAACCCCCAAAAGGGGTAAAATATGAGACCTTTAAGTGCTTACCAGCCATTTCTGTCACAAGCAGCAGGCAGCCAAAAATAAATGTTTTATTTTTTCTAATTCACTGTTTCTTCTGATAATCTTCACACAAAGGCCTTCCCTCGTACCTTTGGCTGTTGCTGGGAAACAAGTGTTTTTGAAGTCAACGTGTATCCCATCATATCATTAAGCTGGTATTTTGTTCCACTCAGTCAACAGAGAAATGGACTGGCAGGAACAGAGGTGCTGGTGAAGGTGTGGGTGGCATGGATGCTGTGGTGTTAGTTCCCTCAAGTGGAAAAACAGTCAATTATGGATCCTGAAAGATTGATGTATCATCAGCAATTACCAGTACTCAGTCCTACCGAAGTCTGAGTAAAGTGTTAATGAAAAACTGACAGAGCATGAGGCTGTTCTTCAGCAAGTTCCATCAGCCTGGAGCTCTGTGATCTTATGATAGAAATACACTCAACAAACTGCAGACACACCCTGGTAAAGGTATCTTCCTTGTGTACACAGCTGTCAATAGATGTTCCTCTTTCCATGCTTGTGTGTTTTGCTGTGAGCAATCTTGACAACGATAAAGATGTGATGTTTTTTAGCGATTTTGTTGCCATTTGTACCTTTGGTGCGTGTCCTCTCTCAGGCAAGTATATCTGTGCTGATTTTATGCTGCAAAAAGTTGACATTTGCAATAATGTTTCACTGCAGTGAGACATTTTAATATCTGCTACTGCTAATGTGTTTGCAATCAAGGAAAGTAGCAGAAGAAACATCTTTGTTTATCTGTCACTTATCAATTATACATGTACATAGAAGGAAAATGCACAAATAGGAAAATATATTAAGCCTTGTCTAATGTTATAGTCACATTTTTAGATAACACACAGTACCTTCAGATTTTGAATTCATATTAATCTAGTCACACTGTGAACCTGTTAATTACACAATGTAAACGCAGCCCAGGTTCACGTCCACATCTGTTTCCTTCAAACCTGCTGTGACCGAAATTGATTCTAATAAATTCGACTTGAGTTTTCATTGAAAGAGGAAGAATGTTATTGCTCCTTTCACAAGCCTTTTTACGCTTGCTTTAAATTGTCTTGAAAAACTGACAGGAACAGGGAGATCTTTCTTGACCTCATCCATGGTTTCCACCGGCTCTGATGCAGGGTAAACTCCATAGATAAATTGGCAGGCCTTCCATCGTGTCCAAAATTGAATGGAGAACACTTGTCAAATACTGGTTGTAGTCAGCGTTAACACATTTGTAGTTTAAAATGATTTACTGCCCACTTTAGTAATATCATGTTTGGTTTGGCAAAGAATTAGATAATGCATTTCTCTAGACTATTTTGTTGTACATATGCTCTGATGGGGCTACCTCTATATTGATAAGCTAAGAATGTGATCTGCCTGTCTTCAGCTGAGCTGACGCGGACAAGACTTATTAGGGATATGAGCAGTTTCTCCTTGGTTAACTTCTGCTGTTATGACCATTCATGATTGGGAGCAGGCCTATAGTCAGGCCTACGGGTTTACTCAAGCTGTGGTCCGTTTTAATGGTCAAGTGAATCATCAGGCCATGCCACTCTTAAGTGTTGTACTTAAATATGCATTGCACAGATTGGGAAATTCTACTGTTCCTCTAAATAAAGAAAAATACAAATACAAATCTCTGTCTGGTGCCATGCATCACACAATGTATCCTGTGACCACACCTCGTTCAAGTCCAGTTTTCTTACAGTCACTTTCATTAATACACAAGTTGACATTTCTTCATTGTTGGACAGGGTGTTGCTGTACAAACAGTTGTACATTTGTGTTTAGTAATTTATTTCTTCATGTATTTTATGCATGTATTGATGTAGAAGGCCCCTACGCTGGGGGCCAACCTAATGTTTACATGACTTGTAATGCAATTAGAGCTGTGTGGCACCCATACTACAGGCCTCCACTGATCCTCTAATTCAATTACCCTCCTTATTAACGCTCTAATGCTGCTGGCTGACCCAGGACTCGCACTGCCTTTGCTACACGCTAGTCACTCAACAGCCATTTCTGCATCCTCACAGGACTGACTAGTTATCAGTCATTGTCGTAGTGATATCCAGAGCCATCAGACTATACTGATGACCTTCAGCAAAAAAGGAAATTGTATAATTGCTTAACACTGATGCGAAACACATTCACACACACAACACTCTAGAAATAGGTGGAGAGGTAATACTCTCTCACTCTCATAGCTCAAAAAATTTATGTTTTCATACACATCATGTTTTACACTTAAACATTACATAAATTATGGTGTATTTTTAGCTTGTTCACAACAGTTCATAAACATTAACACAACCTACACAGTATAACTGCTTTAACATACGGTCATGCTGTATGAAAGAGATGAAAAGGGGACACCATTGTGTTAAATGCAAGAAAAGAAACATCACGTTTCTGCCAGATTATGTTTTGTTCTTCAGTAGTTGTTTGATACTGTATAGAGATTGCTTCCCTTCCTTTATTGGCAGATTTTGTCACAAATATGATTAATGATCATTGTGGTCAACTGAGGTAAAATATAACCTCTTTGCTTTGCACTGTTTGTGAGCAGCTCACCCAACTCATTGATGCTCTACAAAGAGCAGGAGGGGAGGGGCATGTCATAGGAGGGAAAGGAGCCGAGACCACCAAATAAAAAACTGGTGGATTAACAAAAAGGGGAGAAAGGAAATATCTGCATTTGATTGAATTTATTTTAGCCAGTATTGATCCTTTGAAAAATACCCGCGTCAGCGCCAATACTAATCCCTGGTATTGGCTCAGGAGAGTTTGTCATTTTTTACTTTATGATCTGGTACTAAAGTCTGATATATTGGACACTTGGCACAATAGCCTTCTCATTTTTTTATCATAAACAGAACAACGTTAACACTTCGCTACAATCACAACCAAGCTAACTGTTATTGCACAACATTGATTTAAAGTAAATTTAGACTTCTATTTATGTTGATTTTGTTGATTATTAATTCAAATGTATTAGATTAATCTAGGTATGTATGGTATAAAATACTGTGTTATTTTCTGTAAAGGCAAAATAAAGCAATCTGGATGATTTAGCCTTTTTATTTTCAATATGAATATAAATATGAACAGATAATAACATAACAGTTATTAGCTTCACCTTCCACACATCCAAAGAAAAACTTAATTCACCTTGCATTTAATAGCAAAAAGCATGTTAAATATGCTCTAAATGCTCAGTATTTGTAACTTTGGAACTTACTTAAAAATGACTTCAAATTGTTAATACATTTCTATTTAAAAAATACAATTTCAACACTATCATTGTTATTTATATGTACACTGCAAACAGTAAAAAGGTTTTGACTTCTGTCTCATTTCCTGACAGAGATACAAGCCTTGAATGTAAACTGTTTTGCTGTTGGAACAAGACCAGTCGCCTCTCTGCTGTAACAGGTCTGCATGGAGCTGTCGGGTTGTATGGCTAGATTTCACACACACACAGAGAGTTGCTGGTGCCAAGACGTGCACAGACAAGGGCAAATACACAGAAACAAACACATGATGCATACACACCACTGCATGTAGCTAGTACTTGGCCCTTTACCTTAGCAGATGATAGTACACTTATGATGCTAAAGTAATGTTTATCACAGCCTTCCAGGGATAGCAGAGAGCAGGAGAAAGTCCTTTCCAGTCTCCTCCAGGGTCAGGTGTTTCCACGCCCGCTGACACCTGCCGCCTTTTTATACAGTCTGGCTCGTCATGATAGCCATAGGCTTTATCACACTTCTCTCTGTGTGTATTTATTAAGCAGTGGTGTGGTGAAAAAACATGCAGATTTGAGATAACATCATATCAGTACCATAATAAATACAGTAAATAAACAAAGGGGTATGTTGTCTAAATGTATCTTATTATGCTGAACTTAGAGAAACTATACTAAAAATAGCACTGGAAACATTCCCTGATTTTACAGATTAAAATGCTAAGAGAAGTGTCTGTAATTTAAGCTGCTTAATGGGTTTATCACAGGTTTGCAGAATCCCTCATCTTTTGACCTACGTGAATGCACACATGATACAGTAAGACTAATTCATCTCATGCTCATATACAGAATTTCAAAAATAAATCTGTGCCAAGAGTCTCCATCTCTAGCCACTGCATTGAGCTTAATAAAATCTGAGTGTGTTACAGGCTCTGTTTCTTGCCTCACAGGATGAATGTGCCCTTTTTAATAATGTAACCAGTTTTAACAAGATCGTAAAATGTTCATCTAACTTTCATAAGCCCTGTTAGCAAAGTGACAAATTCATGTGACGGCAGGAATCGTTTTGGCAGTCCCTCCATTTTAGAAATAAGAACACTGACAGTTATTTTTCTTTTGGTGCAGTTCCATGGACTGTTGTGCCTAAGTTTACAGCAGCCTACTGGGAAGGTTGAGCTTGTGGCTATATCACCCCTCTGGCTCTGAAACAGAAGTTAGTCATGATGGGGGAGATTTAGATTGGCCTTCTGGTAACTGATAGTGCTCCACTGAACACTCCCCTTCTCCTCTGCCTCATCTATAATGTACATGATTTACACAAGGCTAAACCCTGAAAATGCAGCCTTTTCAGACACAGCTAGAGCATCTGCCACTTGATAGCTTTTATAATCCTTTCATGACAAGCCAAGAAAGGACTCTTTTTGCACTATTTAATACAGTATACAATATGTGATTTATTCATTACTGAACTTAGGTAGGGCTCGAGGCGTCATCAGTGTATAAGATACTGGCTGATTTTGCCTAGTGTTTGTATGCCTCAGCGTTGTTGGAGTAATGTGACCTTCACAGGGAGATTAAAATATGTACAGTAGCAGTCATGCATTGATTTTTAGACTGGACACTGCAATTAATGGACTCAGCCAGTACATAAATATCGATGTTCATGCCTGAATTTTGTGTATCTGTGCGTTTTTGTGTACTAATGTGCCAACTGACACAAAGGAAAGTGCGAAACAATAGTAACTGTCTGAAAAAATGAATAATTTGCAGCACATGTTTTGGTAACCTATATCTGGTTGTGACCCAGCAGTACCTTAATAAGGTCAATTCCTATTATGTGATGGCTAATTACAATGCCTGTCAGTGAACCTCCCAAGCTGCACTGTCAAGTACGAGAACAGTTTTAAGGGACAATTCATGACTACACATGCTAACACACCTTTTTCCTTTAACTGAGAGTGCTGTGTATGACTTGTTTTTGTTATGCTACATGTGTTAGAAAACAACAAAATTAGTGAATACTACCTACCTAAAACCTACTACCAAACTTCAGTGTGGCAACACTGTCACTAAAAACTTGTTAAAGTTGTTAATCATAATGATTTTAGCATGTAGTTGAAAACACTGTGCATGTTCCATGTTGCTCTCTAACTCGGTCATCTTTCCACAAAATTAGTGCATACTTTCCAATCCAGTTGTCTGGCAGGTGAGAGTTAATTCGGAGAATCCCCACCCAGAGTCCACCAGAGAAGTTCCCAAGACTACCAAGATGCCAAAACCAGTCTATTTATATTTGGTGTAATACAGTGGGATTTGTGCTCCTAGTAATTCACGTCTTATATGTGTTTAAATATACACGTTTGTTAAACCAGCTTTGTTTTGAAATGTTTGTGTAATTGTAAATCACCAAGAGGTGGGTGATTGTGCTTAGTCTAGTGACCCTTAATTAGATTGGTGCCTGGGTGGAATTAAAGGCCAGCGATGGCTGCCAGCGTTTCTCGTACAGACAGAGGAGCTGACTGATAAGCTGGTCACTCGCTGTGTCAGAAGAGCTGCAATGAGCTGTGTCTGGAAGGTTGTTGTTGTATTGCTCTATAAACTTCCCTTGCTTCCTCAAATTACCTCTTTGTCTCAGTCAGCAAATCTTGTTCATCAGAGCGTTTTCTTAAGTGGTTAGGCGTTTTTTTTTTTTTTTTCTCCAAAGCTTGGTGTTGACTGTTAAGTTCAGACTCATGGCTCTTGCTGCATTTGAGGTGATGCCCTGTGTGAGTATTTGTTCCTAGTTGGATGAGTATGAGGGGCAAGTTGTCCTGACAGGCCGACTGGAGATGACTCACAGTGCTGACATGACTTTTTGTCCAATGATTTCACTAGAAAAGGTTCTGTTCTGGGTCATTTGCTTAGATTGTGTCTCTGTGTTTCTTTCATTCTTATTCTCTTTCCGTTAGGTATCACCCAGCTTTCTAGTGAAATAGGAGCTAGCTCGGGAAAGTCCTGTGACTGTGCTGATTACAGCAAATTGAATAAACATCAGCCATATTTTTTCATACTTATTCGAAATCTCCCACTCTTAGAGCTGCATCTAAATGTACTCTGCAAATTTAGTCTGACAAGAGATCTTACAAACCCAAATATGCCATTGAACCACTTTCTTCTTTCTGTTGCATTCCCTTATAAAATGAGAGGAAATCCAAAAAAATATTGTTAAAAGAAATATTTTTACCACTCCAAACTCATATTAATATGGTCATATACACTATGTTTATCTGTTAGTGTTTGATGGTTTATTGTAAGGTAACTGGAACTGTGGCAGCATGAAGTAATTTAATCAGCAAGCTTGGATGTCAGCATGGACTTCAGGATCAGGTTGCAGACTTATGCTGCAGTTTTAGAGTTCTGTGAAGAGAGTTCTCCCCATCTCTGATACAGGCCAGACAGACTGGTGGAGGCTGCAATTTACCAGTTGTTGACGGGCGCTTGTCTGGATATGAGGGAACTAGTCTTTAAGGCTTGCACTGTCTCTGTGTGGGAGAAGGTAAGGCCAAGCCTTGAATGTTTGGGTAAAAGTAACTGTTCAGGACGTCAGGGGAAAGTTCGGGCAAGTCGATAGAATTTTGTCTGATGTTTTCACAATGATGTTTCCACACTAGATGGTTTAAGTTTCACCCTCTTGTGTGGTCTGTGTTTTGAGGAGTTACTTTCCTCATAGTTAGTCATTATGTGCAGGAATCCTGCTGCTGTTAATTTAAAAAGACTTTCTTGTATTAAAATAATATTTCTTGGTAGACTGTAGTTTCACTGATAGCATGTTCTTATTTATTAAAATCTTTTAAAAATTCTGGAATGGTAATTAAGTCATGTAATGTAAACCGCTGACTAATGCATAATATTAAGTCTAGCATGTTGCTAGTCATGTCATATATTCAGCTTTAAATTATGCCTGTGGACATCAGAGCTGCCTCTATTCAGTGACATCCACCAGGAATTTTCTAGAAATAAGTGTCATTACCTTGTTACAAAACAAAGGACAACAGGGTCACTGGATTTATTTAATGCGTTGGTTCAGCTTAACTCTTAAGGTGCAAGGTTGTGTTACTGGCACTGGTGATATATTATAAAAATGCAAAAATGCAATTGGAATAGGCTGCAAATTTAAATAAAAATACTGAACTGAACTTTTCATTAATTTGTTCTGAATAATATTTTTTTACACTTTATACCATTTCATATCTTGTGAATACAGTGGTGTGTAGGTGTAGGTGGTCATATCAGCACCATGACCACAATGGAAAGTCACTCATAATTCAAACACTTCGTTTAGCCGAACCTATCAGTGTGTCAGGCTCTTAGTATTCACTAGGCTGAGCTTGGTCTGTTGTTGCATAACACAGGGATAGCATTTGCTTTGAGTCCTTTACCTGTAGTTTTTTGATGTTGTTGGCTGGATTTTAATCCTTTTCATTCAGGAGGCAGGTTTTTTGGTCGTCTCTCGCTGCACTGTCTTCGACTTAAAGAATGCCTCTCCACTCTTTTTCTCTGCACTGATGATGACTCACACTCCAACACACCCTGCAGGAATCTCCTATCATGCAACAGAGGGAGAGAGGGAGCGAAAGAGAGAGAGAGGGAGAGAGAGAGATGTGCTTTTTTATGTGGCTCTAATGCACATAGTACCTGTCCATGTGATCTGCTCTACCTGTTTTGTCTGTCTATTTACAGAAATACTTGTACAGTATTCCCTGTGATTCCCTGTAGGCTCGATATGCAGCTGGTGTTTTTGCACTGCTAAACCCTTGAGTGCCATTTGCATTTATTCAGGCAACCTGTTCTCATATGTTCAATCAAGGGGATTCAGGAGTGTATTTACCTTCATCAGACACACTTTACATCTTTAAAAAGGAGATGTCAAACCCTTAATCACAAAAAGCACAAATGAAGGGTTATTTAGCTGAAGGAGTTGAGTGTCATATCAAAGCATAAGTAAACGTTGCATCCATAAAAAAACATGTGTGCCAAGGTGCCAATTATAGGTTGTCCTTGTGATCCTCTCACCGTAGGCTACCCTACAGTGAATGAGCTAACATTGTGTGACATTTGCAGTGATGCTGAAGTCCAGTCTGCACGTGCTGCAGTGCCGTAGGTCCGCTACCCTCAGGTTTCTGCTTCTCTTGAAATAGAAAAAGAGCAAAGAGACCGAGCATGATTAATGACCATGTATGTGGAGTAGAAAACAGGCATGTCTGTGCCCATTTCCTAACACAAGGCCCCACAGGCTGAAAGTTACATAACAGATCTGCAAAGTTGCTCATGCTGATTGTTAATTGCTTTAGTTTGTTTATTTCATGTAATTGTGGTTGTGTGTCACACGCGTTAGGTGGGATTGCAGTCATAGTGAGATGTGTGTGGTTTCAGATTTGGAGTGATTTGCCCTGCAACGGGTCTCTCTCCTCTTATTTGCCATGCCCTCGAGTTCAGCTTTCAAAACAGAGCTGTCTGTGGTAGAAATGTTCAACTGGCACTCCAATTTTTTGTATTAAGAATGTGTTATTTTTAGCACACCGTGTCAAAACACGCCTGTCTCATCCCGTGTATGTATGTCCTCGCTGAAATAACTTCCCTTCCCCAGAAGGCTTGAGTGGTCTCTTCAGCTACATGTGCTGAAGCCCCGTTTGCTGTGCTTCACACTGCATACAGACCCATTACGCAACCCTGTGCATCAGCCGCAGGGCCACCGGGCCAGAATGGCAGCCAGCTACCAATCATTCTCCCTCACATCTTTCCTTTTGCTCCCATTATCTTTGTCTCTGTTTTAAACTGACCCTTTCTTAGTTCATTTTTGAGGGAAAAGAGAATGCATGGTGCGCTGGTTTGTTTGTATACCAAATTACAGCAGTCTGTGTTTTAGGGAGTCAGTAAAAGCAGTGGATTGCTGCTGGCATGCAGTGTGGTTCTCTCTGGGTGTACTGGAGTGTGAAGGCAGGTCAGTAGAGGCCAGTGGAAGAAGAGAGGATGATCTGTCCTTTGTTGTCAATGGGCTTCCTGTGTGCTCTGCCTCATTTTAATGCAAAGTAGTGGCTTGTATTTTCAGTAGAATCAGGTCTTTCAATGGAAATAGTCGGCAATATTTCACCAAATGTTTAATCTGCTATCTTGCACGATGCACCTGGCAGTTTAATAGCACCCTGAATGTGCCTTGAATTCATAATGTCTTCTAGTGGTAATGATAAAGGGTAACATGCAGGTCATGCAGTTTGAAATGTATCATTATTTAGGCAAAATCCATGTCTGCATGTGATGTAATGCTGGTCAAGTGAACAGGTAGGATGTGCAAAAAGTTTGATCTCCATGCACTGTAAGTGTAATCTGCATTTACACTGTATGAGTGTGATGAGTTGGTGTATATTTTGCAAAAAAACAGACACAAAAGTTCAAGTACTTAATAGTTGATGGAAGATACTAGTATACTCCAATTGAATAATAAATATTGATCAAGTGATTGTATGAAAGCATTAGCTGCAGAATTTCAACATTGTAGCTGCAGTTTCAAAATGTTTGGGTAAGCTAACCAGCTGTTGTTTCTAGTTTTACACATTAAAACACATTACACGTAAAAACAAACATAAAAACTCACTCATAAGCCAAGTGGAGTGGAAAACAGGCTGCTGCAATAGCACTTCTAAAGCTAATATTTGTTACATCAACAACAAAAACAAAGTAAAATAAACATAACAGCCTTGTAACAAAGCAAGTTGTGCTTATAAACATAGATAGTTGTAAAAGTAGAATTTTTAGTTAGTGTAGCAAGTAGAAAGGACTAACTATTTAAAGGTCTCATATTTTACCCTTTTTGGGGGTTAAAAAACAAGAACCTGGCTTCCTCAGAATGTGTCCTGGCTGAAATTTTGCGTTCGATCCTGTCTCTGGAACAACTGGTTTGAGCTGCGATTCTCCTGCTTTCACAAACCAATCGTCACTGAGATGTGCGCGCACACACGAGGGTAGGATGAGGCTTATTTGGCAACAGCGTATGTTTATTCACTGATTGTGCTACCCTGTACTTACCTTAGATAATCCTATACATTGCATTGTTTGTTACTGTATGCTAGCAGCAATGTGAGAATTATACAATGTTTGTGAAAACCTATACATGCCTTTTTTCCAGCTTGAAAAATGCTGGTATGAGAACATACCAGCACTGTTTAAGTGTATGAGGGTTTATGAAAGACATGTCCAGTGGGCTACAGTGAGTCCAAACTGCTTGGATCAGTTTTAATGTTGGCTTTGTTTCCTCCAAAGCAGCATTGCCCAGACCCTGCTGAATGGGGCAGCAGAAATTGATGTTAATGATGTAGTACCATGCACACACTGGTACACACATACATATTGAACACTGTTCCAGGGCTTGTCCAATCTGTCTGGCAGTCCTCAGGTATATAATATCACAATGTGGGAAGAAGCATAGAATTATGGAGGCCATTCACACAGTTCCAAATTAATTTGGGGTGTGTTATTTCCTCTTCTGTTTGTTGAATACAGAAAGCAATAATAACTTTGGCTAGTGCTTCTAGAAGTTAAGTGCAGAGGAGTAACTTGAGAACACAGAAAAGACTATTATTATGGCAGTAAGATAATAGTATATCCTTTCTGTCTCCCACCCACTTGTCTGTTATGTACCCCATGTGTCAATTTTTATGAAAGCAAAACAGCAAATTTGGAGTTCTTTTTTTATCCTCCTGAATACTCAAATTGGAGTTTATGGTGATAGAAATGGAGAGTGCAGTGATTGACAGGTTAGAGTGTTGTTTTTCTGTTGTTTATCCTCTCTCTCGTGTGCTGGAATCAAAGTCCTGACAGCCCCTCTCTGATCCCTGGATGAGGACAGGAACATATTGACAATCAAGCCTTGTGCAGCAGCAGCTATCTACTCCAGGCCGTTGTTTATATGTTAATACTGGACTATGTCACTCTCACAAACTCACTTGCTGTTATACTGTTAGCTGTGCACAGAAGGCTTCATATTAACAAAAAAATCGCATCCGACAAAAATGTCACCCACGGTGATCTGTAGTGTAGAGCATCTGAGGGTTTGTGATATGTGGTACATTTTGTTTACCAGCATAAAATCTGTTGATTGAAGAATTTTCATCACTGTGGCTTCTGGAGAGACATGGGGTGAAATAAAATTAGTTTCAGATTTGCAATCTTCATTTAGCCTGGAGTTAGAGGACTCTGCTGTAGAAATTAGTGATTTATTTTCAATTGAGCCTCAGCAGAGACACCTCATTTGTTCTAATCTACTGTCTGTAAGACTGCAGCGACTATACATGAAAATCTGGGAGTATGCCTCTAAAATATTAAATGGATTATCATGAATATTTTTATATAACATTCATGGTTCCAAATTATTGAGCAAATTGGGCTCACATACAAACACGCTGACGCATATGCAAGCTCCTGTTACTATGTGTGTCTGATCTACTTGTTGTGCCTCCTCATTTTATTTACCTTCCTGCTTGCTCGGTTTTCCTGTGCATCCCCTGCAGATCATATTGCAAACACAAAAAAAAACAATAGAGCTGAAATGAGTTGGTGTGTATCCATTGCTGGCATTGTTTAGTTTCTCTATCTGACCTCTTGTATGATTTGGAACATGTAGGCTCAGATCTTCTGTTCACTCCTCATGACCAGTAATAGTGTCCTGTAAATTGGCAGCGATGGTTAGAGAGTGTCCCCCAGATGGGAGGCAAAGGCGTCTGTTTCTACTGTGATTGTGCCAGACTCCTGTGGGGTGAGAGCCTCACTCTTTATCTCCTCCTGGGCACCACCTGTCTCCCATTACTGGACACAGGAGTTGCTCACCCACACCTTAATGTGAAAACTCCTCACATCAGAGCCTGTCTGGTTATGCTGAGGCCAAAAGCCAAGTCTGACACCTCAGTGTAGTCAATTCACAGACAAGCAGCCTTTCAAAATCACACGTTTACAAGCAGATGATCCTCTTCACCAGGCCTTGTATGACCTTTCTCTCCATTTCCATCTTTCTCTGGCATTAAAGAGCCGTTAATGGACATCTCTGTGGGCCCAGGCTGACAGCAGCTCTTGGCAAGCGTTGAAGATTCGCCTGGGGGACATACTAGTACTGATGTTCTGGTTAGAAAAAATAAGGATCTGCTTGACTGTTTTAGAGTTGCACTGTACAAGCTTTATTTTTTCCAACCTTAACTTTGTTCCCTTTTATCAAGGATATAAAAGTTAAGGTGTACTCATTATATAGGTTTTGCGATCTGGAGAGAAAACTAATTGGTCACCAGCTGTTAAAATGTAGTTAATGAATGGAAAAGGCCATGGAGAGCTGTTCCCTGTACCCAGTACAGCTCCTCCCTGCAGGATGGAGCAGCATATGTTTTTGGCTCTGGCACAGGATCAAAGTGGGAAACAAGCCACCTCAGCTGGTGACAGACCCTTTGCTTATAACAGCCTCAGGTCTCATTGTCTGGGCCAGAACATTGGATAAGTTAGCAGCAGCCTGTATAAAAAGAACATTTGTTAAGAGTTTGTCATTACATTGAATTGAATTGAGCATTAAATGAAGGCAAAGAAATGGGGTGTACCATTAGAGCTTGTTCTGGTTTATGCAGTCTGTAGTTCAAAGTCTGCTGTACTAATGCTAGGGATCACAGTGTCACAACTGTGTCAACACAGAAGTATTATTGCTGTCTGATACAGTAAAGCGCTGTTATAATCCAGTGGGTGGAAGGTGGAGTCTCTCCTGTGCTCCTGTTGTTCCCCAGTCATTTCATAAATTATAGGTGTTAGGAACTAGGAAATTATGGAACATAATCGTCACAGATAACAATAGTCACGTTTCTGCCAAAGGCTGCAGCTGTTTGGATCTGAAGGATCAGTGTATATACTTTGTAATTGTCCATGTTAGTCTACCTTGACATTTCATAGGTCAGTGATTTGGCATTACAAGGACACTGGGATAACACTGGATCAGAACAAATAGGACAGCGTGTAATATTTTGTGTTATAATCAGCTTATCTGGTTGGGGCCCAAGTGTGCAGGCAAACAGACAGCCTGGTTCGATGTGAATTAATTTGATCATAGCAGGTTTGTGAGACTCTCCTCCTCTGCTGGCTTCTGACTTAGCGGGGCGCAGGTGTGAGAGCACAACTCCCCGCAGAAAGAGAGTGAGTGATTTTGGCAAAGTCATGACAGCACAAAAGGGAAAGATGGCTGCTCCTTTTTACTGTTTTATGATACATGTCTACTTGAGTTTGCCTTCTGTCTGATAAACATGTATAGTGGATGTTGTGTATCTTAATCAAACAGTGCAACTGTGGTTTCTACAACTGTGTCTGAGGTCAAAGGGCTGCTCAGGATGAGAAAACTTTAGAAAAACAAACAATAAAAAAAACTGAGGCTCTGTGGCTAATCTGTTAGCGGTGCCCCACGAATACATTGGTATCCTGTGTGCGGACTTGCATAGTATTAGTGGACCTCGATTCATGGTTCAGTTGTTCTCCTGTGTTTGCTTCCCTTCTCACTTCGCATTGTTGACACTGCCTCCGGAAGGCTGAACACTCTGTCTGGACTGCTCAGAGAACAGTCCATCATCTCAGCAGCTCATCTACCTGCACGGTTACTGGCCACTCTAATGAGCCTCAGCCAGCAGGGATCCTCCAGTGTTCAGGTCTCACTGTTGTGTATTCAAACATAGCCCATCTGGATACATCAACGCGTTCAGCCATGTGATGCTACACATTTTTGAGTGATTTTTAGTTTGTGTATATTTATGTCAATCACATACTTTATATGTTTTTTATCTTTTCACACTTAACATTTCTTCCTTAAATTGATGTTGAGAACTGCAGCAATGCAGAAGACACTATGTTGATACATGCTGAGTGTAGTTCTGTAGTGTTGCCTACATCTTTTTTGACCAAATGTAGCAGCATTCATTTTTGTGAAGTTCTTGCTGGGGTGTTTATATTTTTCAAGCGCTAGTCCTAAAACAATTTCTCAGCACTTTTTGTGTATCTAGCCAAAAATAATACAGTTCAGAAAACTGGGATGGATTTTTTAACAGAAAGAAACTTCCTGGAAAATGTTTGTCCTTGGTGCCGCTTGTTTTAAAATGATACAGACTGGGAGAAAGTCCCCAGTTTCACAGGCAACATCTGGAAGAAGTCATGGCAACTGGACTTTGTTCTGTTGTAGTAGCTTGGATGATTAAGAATCTTCATAGACATTAAGGTATCTGTAGTAAAGGGGGGTATTGTTTTGGAGTATACTTCACCTGTGTTTTCAGGAATACTTCAGGGAGTAGATAAAGTATCATGCCCTTATTAGATCGCCAATTTTAAAAAGTTGGGACGCTGTGTAAAAGCAACATAAAAACAGAATGCAATGATTTGCAAATCTCATTCACCTACATTTTGTTCACAATAGAACATAAAAGACACATAAAATGTTTAAACTGAGGAAAATGTAGCATTTTAAGAAAAAAAGGTCATTTTAAATCGATGCCTACAACACATTTCAAAAAAGTTGGGACAGGGGCAACAAAAAATTTTGCAATCAATTAAGTCAATTGGCAACATGACTGGGTATAAAAAGCATCTTAAAGGGTCAGAATCTCAGAAGTAAAAATGGGCAGCGGTTCATTAATATGTGAAAATCTGAATTGCAAAGACTTCAAACATACCATAATCTACTGTACATAATAGCAAAAGATCAGAGAATCTGAAAAAATCTTTGTGCACAAGTAAAATAGCAACTGGACTTGTTTTTAGTTAATAGGTTTCACCCTCCATCCTTCTGGATGGAAGGTGACTGACTGGCTGCAGTAGCAGGCTTATAAACACAGTGGAGTCAGCAACACTTTATGGTCACCTGTGGGCTGTTGATCCGCCTGGCTTTCATGTGCCTCATGAAATTGCTTGGCCTTCTTGGATTGTGCAGTACACATTGAGGAGGACAGAAGCCTCAACATTGAGGTGTACAGGAAACACACACAAACTAGTATTTACTCTTTGACTCTCACCACCACCTGGGACACAAACTGGGAGTAATAAGAACCCTACATTACCAGGACAAAGGGAAAAAAGAAAGAACATAAACATATCGCAGACTCACTAAAATATTTGGCTAACACTACGTGGGTCTTTGTCAATTATAGCACGAGCACTATGACTGACAAGCAAGAAAGGGACACACAGAACATCACTGTCATTTCATATGTTGCTGGAGTGTGAAAAAGTCAGGAGGATCTTCAACACAGCATTCCTTTTAATTTCAAACCCAGCAACACACTCAGGCAGAAACTGGTACACCCTAAAGACAAAACACCCAGACACAAACAGAGCAATATAAGACAGAACCTGAAAACCAAAGACAGCAAAGTTCATATTCTGGACAGGGAGGACATTTGGTTCAAACAAGGAGTTCGAGAAGCTGTTTATTGCAGGATACGGAAACACATCCGTCTTCTCTGGGCCAAAGCTCATGCGGCAATGTGGAAAACTGTTCTGTGTGTCAGATTGTTCAAAATTTCACATTCTTTTTTCAAACCATGGACGCCATGTCCTTTGGACTATTTTTCAGGGAAGGCCTTGCATATTTCAGCAGGACAATGTTAAATCACATACTATGTCTATGACAGCAGCTTCATAGTGAAAGAGTCTGGGTGCTGAACTGATCAGCTTGCAGTCCAGACCGTTCACTAATTGAAAATATTTGTGCATCTTGAAACACAAATACATCAAAAAAGTGCCAGGACTGCTGAGCAGTTAAAATCCTGAAGAATCACACATTCCTCTCCCAAAACTCCCAGTACTGTTCTCCTTGTTCCCAGATTCCCCAGATCCCAGGGAATACTACATCAACTTTTTTGAGCTGCCCTCATTTTTACAAATTTAAAGGATATGTTTTCTCAGTTTAAACATTTTATATATTTCTATGTTCTATTGTGAATAAAATACAGGTGTATAAGATTTGCAAATCATTACATTCTGTTTTTACATAGATTATACACAGCGTCTCAACTCTTTTTTATTTAAGTTGCACATAGCAGTAATTGTCCCTGTGAGCAAAACTTTTTAGAAACTAAAATATAACTGAAAGGGGATAAATACACACCTTGCTGTCACATTTTGTTTTCATGTTTTAGTGCATTCAGTTTCTGCATGTATCCACGTCACTAAGCCAGCTCTGATCCTCTTCCGTGCAATTCTGTGGATTTCTGCACTATTGTTCTGTGATCTCTAATAAAATACACACAGGAAAACAGGAACAATACATCACTTCACCTTTGTGGTGCAGAGAGTCAGTCCCTAAACTCTACAATCCATTAAAAAAATAACGTCCTGCCCTCACACATACTTAGTACTGTGTGATTTTTGTTTGTTTGTTTGTTTGTTTTGTTGTTGTGTTTTTGGAAAGGTTTGTTTTCTCTAGACTGCTGTCACAATAAAATCTACAGAGAAGATGCATGTTTACAAGAACTGTCTTTTGTTACAAGGTGTTTGCTGCACTGTCGTGAAAGATGAAGGTTACCATGTGAACTGAATGACAGTCTGCCAAAGCTTGGCCGGCAAATCCAGCTGGGGATGAGTAAGCCTCTGTGTCTGAGTGGGCAACAGCAGGAGGCTTTCAGCATTGGCTTGGTTGTAGCAGAAATCATTGCATGATCCATGTGGACCTGTTGTTGCAAAACGGTTCAGCTGCCAAAATTAAAATATTTATATTTTGATCATCTTGTAGTTTCCCTGCTGTATGCAAGGGTGTATTGTTGAATCCAGCAATGTCATCTAAATTAATGGATACTGCAGCAATGCACAGCGGCCTGTTTTTACGTAGGTATGTAGGAGTCTGTTGTGGCTGTGAGTCATTGTTTACTTTTCACTATGGAAAGTCTCACCTGACATCTTGGTGTTAATGCTGTGGGATTATCAGATTTACAGTCATCTCTCTGGAGCTACATACACACTCAGGGCCTGTTCTCTCAAATTAGCCTCCTGTTCCAACAAGCTTGCATTTCGTTTGTCCATTAATATTCTCATCTTGTTATTTCATTAAACCTTTTATTATATGTAATGTTTTTTTTCTTGTTTTTCTGTAGCTTCTCCTTTTTTCATTTATTATCATTGATTGTCTTTCTCTCTGCCTTGCCTATAATATCCCCATTTCTCCCCCCGCTGTGCTCTTCAGTGTGTTGTGACATCAGCATGCAGGTAGTGAAGCTTTGGTGGCTCAGATAGGTCAGACCCCAGTGATAGTGGCAGCTTAATTTCTGATTCTGCAGCATCTAGAGGCTTGTGGTTCCATGTGGCAAAAAAAGAAAAAGAGAGAAGCGGAGGAAGTGGAATTCAGACTAAGCTGCTCCTTCTGTCACTGCTGCATGATGCCTCATAGAAGACGCCTCATTGAGGTCTTTCACTCCGGACAAAATGCTACACAACTGAGGAGCTAATCCTGCCTCCATCCTACTTTTCATTTTGCCCCTTCTTTTGTTTTACATTTGTAATATGAGCTAGGCATTTCTCTGCTGTGTGTGTAATTTCTTTTGTTCTATGTGTGAGTGCCTGTAGTGTGTGTAGGATTTGTACTTCCTGACCTCTGACTTAAACGTATCTTTTTTCCATAAGTCTGTGATTTCAGCAGTCAGTCTTGCTGTGCATACACACAGATGCACGTGGATATGAACATACACACACATACACACTTGCAGGTGGCAGACAAGTACTATTAGTGTTAGTGGAGTGTAAGCATCTGTGCCTGCACACACGGACTTAAGCTGGAGGAATTATGTAACTTACTCTGCCCTTTCAGATGATTTGAAATCAAAAGGGCTTGATGTGCTGGACCAGATTACTGCATGACTAGGCCACCAGTATGTGCAGTATAGCCATACATTAAATTATGCTAAATGGAACTGGTACTTGGAATCCTCTTAGGCACCCTCACAGGACAGCAACTATATATATATATATATATATATATATATATATATGTATACATATATAT
>OMLM01010135.1:33404-59111 GCA_900302695.1 Helostoma temminkii | reverse complement strand
CCCTCACCCAGTCCTTTGACTTCACTGTGCATCAGCAGCTCTGGCCCTGGTCAGGTCTTGTATTAATGGGCTGAGTTGGGCCCCAAGCTGATTTATAGAGATAATTGTAACTGTAAGCTGTAAGGCAGTAGATCAGATCTTTTGCTGGTGTGTCTGCAGGTTTGCAGATTAGATATGTGTATGATGCTGCTACAGACTTGTTTCTAAAATGTTTTATTTGTTTGTGGTATGTAGTGTGTGTCAATATGTGGTGTTACTATTCACATAAATATGCTTCCATAAACCAAAGTTTAGCTATTTATACGTATGACTGGTAGGGACAACATATAAAACGCATTGTAATAATCCCTGTCACGAAAAATATTTCGACTACTACTACTACTACTACTACTACTACTTTTTTTGTGGTTAAGAAAAAAGTCCTGAATGATTCGCTAAGGTTTAGGACTTCTTTGCTTAGGATGATTTCACCGTTAAACCTAGAATCTGGGTGAGGAAAATCTTTCCAGTATTTCCAATGTTTAGAAAAATCCAGGACAGCATTTATTGTTAGACACTAATTCATCCTTTTGCTGTGTCCACAGATTTAAAAAATTACACACGTATCATTTCTGCTGCTGTGTGATTAATGGTGTAAAGTATCAAATCAATGTTGAACCACCACATGCAGTAGAACAGCAGCCCTGTCTCATGCGAGGATTTTTATTTGTCCATTAGTTTGGTTTGTATATGTGGAAAACCGCTGACATTCCCTGCAGCTTGAGCTATGTATGGAGAGCTAATTGGCACTAGCTTGCTCACATGTGTAGCTAAAATTGTAAAAGTGGCAAACATTACACTTGCTAAACATCAGCATGTTAGGATTTTCATTGTAACCATGTTAGCGTGCTGATAGTACTATCTAAGTTCTACTAAGCACAGCCTCACGGAGCCTTTAGCATGGCTGTAGAGAATATTTTATTATATATATAGATATATATATTTTTATCACATTATTCCTAGAGGACCACACTTACATCCTCAACATTTGAACCTTAGAGTATATTCAGCCTCCTGTCTGTTTCCCAACAAAAAACGTTTTGTAATCTCTCTTAGATAATCTTTGGAAATCTCTGTGTCGCTCACACACGTATACACATGAATGTACGCTCATACGCTCACACTCTAAATACTGCTGAATAATAAAATGTTCAAGCGCCCCTTTCTTCTCACAGAGAAGCTTCTATTCCTGACAAACCATAGTAGCCATCTTCTGCTTTTTTTCTTTCCTCAGGAGACTGAGATTGGTACCAAAAGGAAGGAGTGTGAAGCACTTGAAGCAGAGGTGAAGAAAAAGAATCAAACATGTCAGACTTTGGTAAGTGCTCCAGAAATATGCCTTGGCCTCTGAGTGAAAGGACGAAGGCTGAAATTGATTTGTACCTGAAAGCCTTGCCTGCTATCATCACACACAAACACAGTCTGAGAAAATTTGTGGTGGTCGCTGTAATCATTGCTTCTCAGACGATTATGATGAAATAAAAATGGGAGCAGTTAATTCCAAGTTGCATTTGTGGGTGGGGTTTTGTGAGCATGAGGAATACGTTTGAGAAAAAGAGACACACTTTACAGCAGTAATTATTTTCTGTGTGTGATCATGCACAAACACAGACAAAATACTGTGTATGATGCTTTAATAAAACTGCTCATATTGGTTTCATTTGTTTACTGAGTTCATGGAGTTCTGCAGTTTTTGAAGTATACACAAACACAGTGTGTGTGTTTAAACGAATGATAACCACTGTAAATATACTGCAAGCCATGTATTTTTATAAGTTTGTTGTTTGGTGGCTCTTGAAGGGCATTTTCTCAGTGGCCTAGAAATGTCATTCTGCCTACAGAAGTGGCTTTGACTTAGGACAAAAGAGAAAAGAAAAAAAAACACGAGGTGGAGAGACCCTGCTATGAAGAAAGAAAACTTCTTTTTTTTACATTTTAGCTACGGGTTATTTAAATGAAAGCTGTATATTAACCTAGTGCAACGTTTCTTCTCTTGGTGGTGGGAATAGCAGTGGTTTGCAGTGTTGGGGAGTAGTGAGCTACTTGTAAACAAATAGTTTAAATACATTTTGCGGTAGTTTGCTGGTAGTTCAACTACAATCGAGAGAGATTCAAGTTGTCAAAATATTTTTTTGTGTTAACTACTGAAACTACGAACAGTTTAGAACCAGTTTGGTTCTCAGGGATAATCCAGGAATCTGCATTTTCATATCACCTGCGGAAAATATTTGTCTCACCGTAATTTTTTAATATTTAAAAACTATATAATATTTACATGCTATTTCAGAAGTCAGCTGGTTAACTGAGCATTCTTGCTTGAGGTAATGCCCCCATCTGGACATAAAACCAAAGCCAACATTCCTGCACTTTCCCAAGAATAGTCTTTTGTACTTTCATGTATGTATCTGTGAACATTTTGTAATAAATTATACACAGCATTTTGCTGGCATGTTGCTTTTTGTTTTGTTTGTTTATATAATATATGTCAGTTTGATCATCACTAGATTTCTCCCTGGAGCAGTTTTTCTTCTGCATTCAAATTTTCCCAACACTGCTTGCTTGTTGGTTAGTGTATTTGTACATAAACTTACTGGCCGCTTTATTACATACATCTTGCTGGCGCTGAGTTGGGCCCTTAATCTTTCAGAGCAGCCTTGATTCTTTGTGTCGTAGATTCAACAAGGTGCTGAATCTAATATTTCCTAGAGATTTTCCATATTGACAGGACAGCATGGCACAGTTGTTTCAGATTTGTCAGCTGTACCTCCATGATGAGGGGTAGAGAGCTAAAGACTATGGAGGCCATTTAAATACAGTGACCTCATTGTCATGCTCAAGAAAACTGTGCATCATCCCAGGGGCGTTGCTAGACATACAGCTTTATTGGAGCAGAACCCCCTATCCTGGCCCTAGCCGTACTGTCTTTGTCCCACCCAATATGTAGTGGAATTTAACCTTTAACATGAAAGGGCATAGGCTGTACATGCCAACAACCAGTCCTGAGACTTTTGTTACATTTGCACAAAATGAATAATAATTACTGCTTCAGGACAAAACATGAAGAAACCAGATAGTTTTAAGTTTTTTTTAGAAAAATAAAGCACACACACTAGCTGTTAGCTAGCTCATTTGTTCATCAACTCTTACCTCCCTCAAACTCATCTCTCCTCTCTTTTTCCCTCTGCTTGGTTAGTTTAAAGAACCTTCTGATATCCATCTACAAGAGTCAGTAATGGTTCAGGCTGTAATATCACCAGTGGAAATTTATTTTAGTTTCATATGGTGTTTTCATTCCTGTTAATTGAGCGATGTGCGCTAAAAATCACATGCATTGATTGTGTTACTGATTGCTTTGTATTTTATTACGTTTATTTTCTGAGCATTATCAGTTTATTGAATATATATTGACAAACAATAGAAGGCAATTGAGAATTTTTTACAGAGGCACAGCTGATTTAAACTGAGGCACGTGCCACAGTAAAAGTAGTCTAACGACAGCTATGCATCATCCAATCCAAGAAGATGTGTACACTGTGATCATGAAGGGAAGGACAAAGTTAGAAACTATACTCAGTTGGGCTGTGGCATTTCAACAATGCTCAGTTGGTCTTAAGGGGCTTCAAAATGTGCCAAGAAAATATCCTCCACACCTTACACAACTTGCTTTTCCAGTCTTCTGCTTTCCAATTATGGTGAGAACATGAGAATTGTACTCCCAGTTTCCTGGGAGCTAATTGATTGTCACCTGGTGTGATTTTCTGCTGTCGTAAACCATCTTCTACGTTGACATGTTGTGCATACACAGATGCCTTTCTCCATTTGTTGAATGTAATGAGTAGGTGTTTGAGGTAAGGTACCTTTTGTATTATCTCAAACTAGACTGGCCATTTTGCCCAGAAAACTGCAGCTCACTGGATGTTTTCTATTTCAGACCTATATCTGTAAACTTTAGAGAAGGTTGTGTGTAAAATCCCAGTAATTCAGCAGTTTCTAAAGCACCAACAACCATGCTATGTTCAAAGTTGTGATGCTCTATTTGAACTTCACAGATTGTCCTGACCCTGTCTATGTGTCTAAGGGCATTGAGTCTTGCTTGGGATTGGAGTATTTGTAGGAAAAAGCTACAGCAGTACAAATAGTAGGAGGAATCTGTCACTTACATCAGAAAGCATAAATTAATTGTTCTGGTTGTCCCCCCAAGTAGAATGACTAATCATTTATCACTATGTTATAGTTTACTGACATGGAGAAGTTCAATTTAAAAATGTATGCAAAGTTTCAGTAGTAGTTCTAAAGTGGTGTCCCCGTCGGCTCTGCAGCAAAGTTAAAACTTAAACTCTTCTTCTTATAGCACTTTACCTTTAATGTAAGCTCCCACACTTAGTTTTTGCTTGCTTTTGATTCTCACGTGTAAGTCGCTTTGGATGAAAGCATCTGCCAAATGCCTAAATGTAAATGTAATTCAGATGTTTTTTTTCCTCTAAAAGGCAGGAGCTGGAGGCATTCAGGAGTAATTTAAATGGAGTGTGTGGTCCTAGATGTTTGAATTCATATGCCAAGGCCTCCCCTTTAGATCAGCTGTCTTTGTGTGTGACTCTCTGCCCCAAATAAACACTCCATTAGGACTGCTTTCTCTCACATTCTCTGCCCAGAGCAGCACTTCCCTCCTCGCCCATTGTCAGCCTGCTGAGTCCAAGGGAAGCTACCCAAAGGACAAATTGTCCCCAAATGGTGAGCAGAAATGGCAGGCTGGTCTCTACAGACTGCAGCACAGCTCTTATCTCTTCCCGCACTGAGCTCGGAGAACAGAGACGCAAACGCAGACAAGACCAATGAACACTGTTGTGAGGGGATGGCGAGTTGACAGTAATGTCACTCCCTGTTTGGTCTAAAGGGGCTCACCTCTCCCTCTCGTCTGTTTTCCTCCTCCTCAGGTTAAAGGACGGAGTCCACATACAGAATTAGGTGCAGCTGCTCTGCTTACAAATTTTTAACAATATATGACTGACAGCCGATACAGGAATATACATTGATTTTGTATACCAAGTGTTCACATTTTTACTTGGTTTTAATGTCATGTTCGTCATAGTGACTTCAGCTGTCTTGTATATAAACACACAGACTTACTGGGTATGTGAGGGACAGTAAACACTCACATAGCCATCTGGCACCTCCACCTTCCTGGGTATCGGGTGGATAGCAGAGTATGCCTCCAATCGCATTTAAGACCTGTTACCATGGCTACAAGGCTTAGCTGTGACAGCGTCACTCAAATATGTATCAGACTTTCTCTAAAATCAATATTGAGGAAGACAGCAGGCAGATTCAACAAGTCCAAGAACTGGACTGTGAGCTGTGCTCTGAAACTTAGCTCAGTAGCCAGTGTGAAGTCCCTGCCTTTGTGGTCAGCTTTCATGATGAGCTGTTTGTAAACACTAACACCTTCTGTCAATCGGCAGCTCTCATTGCTTGGACACACAGCATGACTGAGTTTGCATGTCTTGATGTGATGTTTTTATTTGTGTACACCACTGTGCGCAAATATGTGTGTGTTAAAAATGCTGCGGAAAACTGCAAGCTCTGTATGAGGGAAATGTAATTGATCACCACACGGTGCATTTGAAGTCAGTACAATTTAGCTGCACAGTTGAATATTTTTCATAGATATTCTATACATCTTGTATGGAGGAAGCAGATCTTCTGAGTCTGCAGACCACAGAGTAAGTAGGAAATAGTTTTGCTTCTGTGTTAAATGGCAGAGTTGGTTCATCTGTCAGGCTTGTCAAAATACAGCACACAACATGGCACATCAGGTTGAGTCAGACTGTTTCTGGATAATACACTCAACTGCTTCTGCACTACTTTGAAACACAGCAGTAAACCAGGCACTCTACCTGAGGTGTAATTATATTGTTCCTTAGTGTTTTGTTCATAAAATTATCCTGGCTCATCAATTGCAAATAGAACCAATAAAAAAGTTCCCCGTTTATTATTGCACAGTCATGTATCATTAATTTTATTTTTTTATATTTTGTTTTTGTGATATTGTTGTTCAGAGAATGCCTTTCACATTAAAGGCACATCATTATTGTTTACTTTTTTTTGCCAGTATCCAAACTATCACAAATAATTAGTTCATTTGTTCTGTGTACATTTTATATGTTCATTGGTGTCAGTACTCGAAGCAAATCTCAAATGGCAAACCTCATCCTCAGCAGAAAAATCTTTTCAGCTGAATAATGTTGGAGGCAGCTCAGTGTAGGCCACAATGTATTCCGCACAGAATTCTCTCCATCAGTGGGCTCGCAGTCTCCCCATAAAAATGTGTCTTGCCAGGGGATTATGACGTACACTGATCTGTTTAAAGCGTTAACATTTCGACAATACAGGACAAAGAAACAGCTGATTGTCTGTGTTCACTACAGTTGGTTTGCAATACTACGTGTGTGTGTCACATCCAAAAATTCCAAAAAGGATTTTGAATGAGGCTGGCAGTCATGCTGAAATGCTTAAATCAACAACAAGGCGGAATTTCAAGTGTTTCAGCGCATTGTTCTCAACAGTGTGCATACAGTAAAATGTGAGCTGGCTGTTTTTTTAGTAGCTCTTTGTCCTTCAGAAGGAACACCTGGGGGCTTAGCCAGCCCACATTAGCTCTGAATTGAAGGATCAATGGATATGAATAGAAATGCCAATACAATCTAGTAGTTGTATGGGAAGCATTAAAATTGACTGGACACAATTGACGCAGGTTGAAATGCCAATTTTTTATTTATTGTTTTTACTTAAACTAATGGAAAAGTATCAGATCTCAGATGTGACAATTGTAATGTTGTTATTCTGTTGTTTACTTATCACTGTTTGTCCTTATAGGATTTCTCCTCTACTGTCAGACTTAACTGCTATCATTATTATTAGATTGTGTAGGTAGTGGTAACTTTTATGGATATATTATCTGCATTGTACTTGATAAATGAAAATAGAGAGTTGTTGATTTTTCACTGACTCACAAAATAATTAATTTATATAATTTAGGAACTATATATAAATGCCATGTCAGCATAGTGATGTTGGGAGGTTTTGTGTCTTAAATTACTACTAGTGATGTTTGAACATATTCAAAGTAATTGAGGGTGCTTCACATATAGTTATAATGCCATGTAATGCTTGCTAAAAAAAGATATGTACACTCACTCAAATACAGTCTTAGACTGTATATACAGTACATACAAAACTTGGTAGCAAACAGCATTTTCACTGCAGACATTTTACTTAAAGCACAGATGGCTCTGTCCTATACAAGATGACCACAAAGCCATGGCCAACACCACTACCCTCAAAGTGAAGCAATAATTTTATATATCTTGTTATTTTCTATTATGACATCTAAACATATCTACTTTAAAAATGGCCTACTGTCATACCCTGCCCCCTGTTTGGTGTGTATTTACTCATGCTGATAGCTCATGCGCATGCTGATACAATGTTTTATGAACATCATTCTGTAGCAGAAAATTTGTTAACATGTCTTAGTCTGTCAGTGGGTGTGTCCTTGCATACCCTGTACACGCATTTACAGTGTATATTTAGATTTTTATCCATTTTAACACATCCTTCATAAGTAAAACATAAGCAAGCTGGAGCAGGTGCACCACCACTAGCCATTAGGAAACACTGTATTTACTGTAAATGTATCATGTATGAGCCACTGAGTTTCTCAGCTCCTGACAGAACAACACTTGACCTACATGCTGCTGTAGCTGCAGTGAATTGCACATCTCCAGTTGACATCACAAATTGCATCCACCACAAGCTTCATAACCGTTGATTGAATTTAATTAAGCTTCACTTCTCTGCATTGATGGAGGTTTTTTACCCCCAGGTCTACACAGAAAGAGTGGAGAATGATTTGTGTGTGTTTGTATGTGTTGTTATCAGGGCATCACAATGAATGTTTAATCATTTACAGCTACTCTGTAACACCATTGAAGAAGACATTTTCATAGCTTCTCATTAGGTCTGTTGCAGTGTAGAAGACATTGACGTAAAAGCTAATATTGTGACATTGTTATTGTTTTGTTGTAGTGGCTAAAATGGCAGATAATTTTAGTCTTGCTTTCTAGAACATACAAGAGAACTGCAAGCAGTCTCCTCAGATAAATAATGCATCGGCTATCCCTAACAGCACGCTGGGTTGAGTGCTGTGCTCTGGTGACTTCTTGGAATCTAAACACCATTTTCTTTCTGGCTCTTTTGCTTAGGAGAATGAACTTCATGATTTTCTGCAGGAGAACAATCACTTGAACCTCCAGTTGTTCAACAATAGCCACAAGGCATCTGAGTATGAGAAGGTAAGACTCAATGAGAACTTTTTGTCTTTTTAGTTTTGACTTTTTGTCTATGTTGTTTTAACACTGTACATGTCAGCATTTCTCCATTTACACATGCAGTGGTTTGAAGCTCACAGATGTGAGCATCAGAAAACAGATCACAGCTTCTGAAGCTATTTAGCCACACTTGCCCTATGATACTGGACAAATAAAGCTGTTCCAGTATATCAAAGCAAGCAACAATTCTCCAATTCTATTACATTTTATTAAAAACTCTCATCTTTTTTACCCCCAAGACCTGCGACACCTTCAGAACTGATTGCACAAGCTAAAGTAGATCAACAAGCACCAAGCCCTTCTCTGTGGATCAGAAGGAGCAGATTGGCAGGTAGTCAGCGTTGGCGTGGAAGAAGAGCAGGGTGCTGGTTACAATTATCACATTGACGGATAAGAGAGCAAGACTCTGCAGTGCAGTGCAGATATTAGCTCTCACTTTTCAGTTTTCAGATCCCTGTTGTCACTGAGTGACCCGGAGGGGGGGGCTGACCAATGACGCCTCCCTCTATCCATAATAGACTATTGACCTGCTTCTGCTGAATCCAATGTAGTTTTGTTCGATCTGTTTACATTAGGTCTGACTGTCACTCCTGTCCGTGCGGATAGTTTTTAGTGTGTGGAGGCGGGTCGCTCAAAGACACACTCACTAGCTTCTGTTTGTGTTTTGCTTTGCTGGTGTTTGTTGAAACGCCCCCATTCTGGAGGAATCATTAGTCATTCATGGCTGCTCTGAGGATTGAGCTTTTGAAAAAGCTGACTGAAAAATCCCCACTAGTCTGTAGGAAACATGAAGCGTATGTAGAAAAAGATATAGTCATGTTTCATGTTTCATATATTGTAAATAATATATAGTGACATCATTGGTGTTGATGTGATGATATGATGTGCTGTTGTTTTGTTTCAGTTGAATGCTTAGTGCTTGGTTTACAATAAAATATCAATAGTGTATTAATGTTTTGGTTTACAGCCACTGCATTTTAATTGTATTTTAATAATATTGATGTTACTGAAACAGCATAGCTCCATTTCTGAGGTATAATAATTTATGCTTGTTTTAAATGCTTGAAATACTTGGTTTGGCAATGAATGAATCAGATCAGTTAACAGCTGACTCTGTGACACTCTCTGCTCTATCTTTAGTCCCGTAGTGTAAATTACTATTTTTTTTCTGGCTGGAAATAAACGCTGGAAATTTTTTTCCAGTGCTAATTAGCAAATGTATAATTTTGCTGCATTGACTTTGCCTACCACCATCCTATAGTGATTCAGTTTGTTATGATGCATTTAATGTAAAGCTCTTGAAATACAGAAGGTTTTATTGTTCCCTTATGTTCTGAATAAATGGTGTTAGAAGCGTTTTAATAAGTATGTCTTCTTTTTGGAGGGATTTTATGAATGCAAGCAAGGTGTCACCATGTGCATTTCTCTAAATGGTTTAACCTCATATTATACTGCAGCAGAGAAATACAGAGAAGAAACAGACTGACTGTGTTAGCTTACATACATACAGTACAAGTTTCAAATTAATCAGCATTGCAAATGTTTTTGTGTGGAAGTGAAAATGCATTGAGCATACACTAAACTTATATTAATGAAAAAGTTATTTACTTCCCAGGGTGCATTCAGTTTCTTTATTTACCAAGGATCACAAACAAACAACAAACAAAGTTTGACTTGAACATAATTGCACAACCAGACTCTTTGCTTCTTGCCTTTCCTGTTTGCACAGGTGAAGTCTGAGTATGTTCTGCTCAAAGAGACCCTTAGTGCTGTGACGCAGGAGAGAGATTTAGCCGTGTGGGAGAGGAACCAGCTCCAAGGCAAACTGGAGAACCTAGAGCAGGTGCTCAAGGTAAGAAAGCCGCCTCCAAGGGCTGACTGTGCTGTCAATACTGTGTGAATTTCTAGACCTAGTAGTCCTTCTACCTTCTATCCTGGGATCCTAATTCAGGTGTTTTTACAGAGCCTAGCCCTTTGCCAGTACCTCTTCTCCTACCTGTGCTACACTACCTCCATCTCTTTTCTGTACAATCTAATGTCCCTGACATGTCTGTTGCCTTCCAGTGTCGTGTTGGGAGGTCTGGCCTGGAGCTGTGAAAGAGTAGGGGCTTGGAGCAGTCCCCCTCTTCCTTTCCTATTCTACCCTTTCATATTGTCCTAACCTCCATGTCCTGCCTTCCCACTGCCCCCTCTCTCCTGCTAGATTTGTAAGGTATCACTGCTATGCCCATGTGTTAGGGAGCAGTATTATTCAGTCCCATTCTGAATGCTTTCTGTCCACCTCAGTGGCTGTGCTTTTCTCTCCCTTTATATGCGGGCTGCTCACCAGATAGTCGAATGTTCACCTGGCTATAAGACCACAGCACTGTGGAATGTGACTGCATGAGGCAGGTTAAAGAGTTTGGCTTAATGATGATGGGAGCAGAGGAAGATAAGCTAGAGAGACTGGGTCACCCTTCATGATGATAATGTCACCTACAAGTCTGATGACATTACCAATCTTAGACTTTAATTCTTATTGGCATGAAAATGTCATTTGCTTCTTTCACCTTACAGTGTTGCAAATATTCACATATAGTGGGAGCAGTGATGTGACTGGATGACATGGACATATTACATTATGAGGAGCCTAGCATTCAGTCCCTTGTATTGTATGGCTTCGTTTGTGTTATGGATGACCACAGACAAGTGAGCACGCTATTGAGTTTGCTCACCCTTTTCACACTTTCAAACAGTCCCAGTAACCATACTTTCAACAGGTATTTTGTTACCTAAAGGGGGCAGCAAACCTGACTGTTGATTTAATGACTTTTCTGTTCACAACAAGGCATCTCTAGTCCTCATCCATAAGCACTTGGATGCAAAATTTGATCTGATCTCTCCTATGGATCATTTGGCATAAACATGTCCTCACATGGCATTTGTTGTGCCATAGTTTATGTCTTTCTTCTTAAGGGTTTAAGGGCTTAAAGGTCAGTACACTGTTAACCAGCCTCTGTATGTGTGATGTATGTGCACATGTAACACCTGTGTTGTCTCTGAATGTGGAGTAGAAGACTGGAGATGCACTTTGTGTTGGCTCAGTGCCATAGAATTGTAGTTCCACTAACAGCAGCCCTCTCTATGCTCCCCCCCTACAATCCTCACCCTGGCTGTCCACCCTTGCCTCCCCCTGCGGACAGCATATGCGCGAGGCTGCGGAGCGGAGGCAGCAGCTAGAGTTGGAGCATGAGCAGGCCTTGGCTGTACTCAATGCAAAGCAGCAGGAGATTGACCTTCTTCAGAAGGTAAGGCAACTCAGGTTACATAACACTTTCAGCACCAGAGGGCTGGGCTTTCTTGTCTGTCCAGCCTGTGCCTGTGGCATGGGTCAAAGAGCTTTTTGTTGAGCACCAGCGCGATACAAACAGTCCCACAAAGGTGAACGTCAGCTTAAAGACTGTATTATAGAGAGCCGAATAAAGAATAGTGCTCTCCCTATAGTTCGACATTTTCATCACTGACAATACAAGAGCTCTCTCCCGGTGCATCCTTTTAATCCCATCTTTCAGTTGTCTATCACACTCAAAACCCTGACTGCTCAATATTTCACGAGCACTCCCCCTGTTTGTTACAAGTGAGCAAATCAAACACTTACAACCCAAAGTAGATATGACACTTTTTAGAGGCTTGCTTAAACAAAAATGCTGGCCCAGGCCATTTGATGGTTGGGTCTACTCTTCTGTGCACTGGAGCTGACTGTAATGTCAAAGCAAGCCCAGCAATGGATGAGATTGCTGATAGTGTCAGCATGATAGGACTTGTCACCAGTGCCTTCTCTAGAAAACAGTGTGTGCACCCCAATGTGGCTGTTTCTGCAGTGCTGCTCTAACATCACAGTCAGCCTTTCACAGGCAGAGTTCTCAGCTTTTTTCTCTCATTAACAGAAGCTCATTACTGCCTTATCTTCCTTCAGACACTGGCTGCTCTCTGCATTCTACTAAATTAATTGCCTGCAAAGTAGATTTATGAAACTGGAAAGCCAACAAATGCTCTCTTGTTTATGTAGACCACTTGTTTTTCTCAACAGATTTTTAGTAGGAAAATGGCATACATTATATAATGTTTCTGTACTGTACAATTTCATTGATACAGTATACTGTAGCAGGAGTGTAGTCAACATATAACCCGTTAAGAGAAATCATAGCCAGAGCCAGTCAGCGCTGCAGTGCAATATTTTGTAGTAAACAAATCTGGTTTTCAGAAAATGAGATGTGGTATAATGTCAAGACACTTTATGTAGATCAGGGCTGTAAAACTTTGTATTTTGAATTTGTATACCCAATGAGGATAAACAACTGACAAAAAATACACTTATTTGCTTACTGCAGGGATTTAGATGAGAAGCTAGGAAATGTAGAATAGTAAAGTATACACTACGGTTTCTGTGTGGATGAAACAAATGCATTAATCAGTGAGCTTTAGAGTTGTCTAAGGAGTTTGTTACTGTTGGGCAGAACCAAAACCTGTACCTGTTTGTCCCTGTTTCCAGCCTTGTGCTACACTAAGCTAACCTGTAGCGGGCTGTGCAGTACAGTAGCTTCATATTAGTAGCTTCACATATGGAAATGGAGGAAAAGAATGCAAAGAATATAACTCTGGGCTGGATGTAAATTCTTCTGGTTGGATGTGGACCCTGGCATGTATGTTCTCAGGCATGTGGTCTCCATAGGTAAGTAATAGTAGGCTAATGCTTAGGTCAAGGTTATTGCATGCATGTAATAGTGTCATATCATGTAACTCACTGTTTTGACAAACAGTTAAAAAGAACATAAAGTATAAAAGGTAAAAATGGTGTTAAAGGCCACAATATCTCAGAGCATAAATATTTAATATGAGGGAAAAAAAGAAAACAAAATGCACATATGTTTCATTCTTTATTGTGGCCTCATGAATTCTGGACAGAGATGGTGGCTTTTTAACCATTTTCAACCTAATCGCCAATGATTGAAAAATGATTTCATTGGTGATTTAAACTGAAACTAAACTGCAATATAAATGAAAGTGAACTGAAACACTGCACCCTGTGTTTCCCAGGCTCAGGTTGAGGCTAAAAAGGAACATGAGGGCGCTGTCCATCTGTTAGAGGTGAGCGTCTGGACTCCGGGGGTTTGACTATGTGTGTTTATGTGGTTGCTGCCAGACGATAAGGGACTAGACAGCCCTGGGGCAGACCAGTGTATATCCTGAAACATTGCCTGCTCTTCTTGACCTCACTACCTGAACCTTTGTGCTCTTTTTTTTTTTTTTTTTTCTACAATTGCAGTGATTTAAAAAGGAAACCTAGGCTAGATAAATAGCTTTCCTTTCACAATATTGCTATATTATATGTACACGTATTATCATAAAGGGCAAAACACCATAAATTGATATGCCATAGACTATCGATATGTTTTTCATATTTATATTGGCTTTGTTATGACATGAATGTATGTTTGCACAGCAGAGAAGTGTATGAGTGATTACATGTGTAATCATGCTTTATTTCTTTCCTACATCTCTTTTCACTGTACGAGTGTGTGTTTATTCTTACACAGAACCACTTGGACAGCATGCAGGTATTTCAGAATTGCTTTTTATTTACTTGATATAGTCAATTCAGTACACTGTCCAAACATGTTTACTTTAGAACAGGAGAGGTGGTGATGTAACATCACATTGCAAAAGAAATAATTATTCATGAAGTCTTAATTGGATTTAGAAGATAACAAATAAATATATATAAGTAGCAATCAAAAGTTAAGGTGATTTAAATTATTATAACTGACTGTGGCCATTGTTTTTTGGTTTTCAGAACAATTCAGGGCTGTTTCAGAGCTGTTTTTCTTGGTGTTCACCATTAATGTTTCATATTTCTTTTCAAACAAAATTGCAAATGGTGGGCTTCTTGACAGGCTCAAAAGTAGCTGACAGCATAAGCTAGAAGTCTTTCTTACTTGATCATAAAGAAAAATTTAGCCACACTCACTCAACAATTGATGAGAATATTCTGCTAATAAAAAATCTGATGAAATTAAAGCTGAATGCCTCGAGCCTCGCTGACCAAGCTCAGCTCCACATAATCAAGACCATCACCTTATGGAGGGGAGTGACTTTAGCTTTATACAACCAAACAGGTTTTAAAAGTTTCAGTTTAGGTGTGAACAAAAAGGGCCATAAATACAGTAAATGCAGAATATATTTTTAATTAATCAAATAAAGGGCAATTACAAGCCGTATAAAGCTTCTACATATAGTATTGCACATATTTTATAATTATATTTTTTAAGATTGGTATTTATACTACATAAATAGTCATTACATCAATACATTGCTTGACAACAAATATAAGCTTTTTACACTGTGTTGCTATTAAAGGATGACATTGCCAAACAGTGATGAATATGATCCTTTCTTTCTATGGGTGCATGTATGTTATCCAGCATGTGTTTGCTATACAGCACAGATTTGTATGCCACTATTCAAACTGATATGTTTAGTTTTTGCCTTCTGCTTCAAGGCAGGAATTTCTTGATTGTTTGTCTGCTAACAGCATGCTATGTCCAACAACAACCCATCTGCATGAAGTGGACTCAGATATAACTATAGCAGCAGGTGTTGCTGTGTGATGGGCAGTGCTCAGAAATTCCATGGTAGCTTCACTGTCCTCTGGAGCATCTTTGGTTCAGGCTGAAAAGTGATTGCTGATGCATTGCATCATTCAGCTTGACAAACCAGCTCTTACACCTGGAATTTCCAGTATTCCTGCCCATTATAATCAGTTTGTCAGTGTTAGTCTGTGCAATGATGTTTTCTGCTCTTAAAGTATACCGCTGGTGTTATTTTAAATGTTTTATTGTTAGGAAATCCCATGAAAAGAAGACTGTAAACAATATTTACCAACATCCCTGGCCTGCCAAAAGGACTCAGTTTGTCTTCTTTTTATTTTATATCCCAACAAAAATTTAAATATTTATATATAAACATTACTGCTGTAATCTGAGCTGCAGATTAATATACATTAATATAGATTAATATACATTAGGGACTTTAGTTAGTATTTACAGCTGTGATGATTAGTGACCACTTTTTGGTATTGACCTAACATAACCTACAGTGCTCTGAGTAACATGCTGCTGAGGAACTAATGTGTCTTTTGTGTTTAATGTATCTTATTCATTCGTGCTTTGTGGCACAGAAGAGGAAGCTACATCAGGGTTTGGCTCCGCAGACAAAACAGTAGTTAGTAGGATTAAATCATTGTTGGTTTTAGTCTTTTCTGGGGATTACTTGCAAAACATAGAATATCATCAGCTTGATACTTTAAGACACTGTTGAGTCTGAGTATGCATACAGCCTTGAAGAGGCATTTTTACTTTCATTATTTTTAGTATTAATTGTTTTGTAGTTGTGCATGTGATTTGTATATTTTACTGTCGGTTAAAAGTCATTTATCTGTAATGATCTATAATAGGCTTCATTTCATGTTTGTGTGTACGGTATAAATGTTTATAGGTACCTCAAGTACATACAGTATGTGTGTATTCTTGTATTTATGTGTGCAGTGGTTTCCTTATTTTCTTCTTCTTTTGATTTTCTTTTTCCCATCCTGTCTCCCTCCCTTATCTGCCTGTCTGCCTTTCTTTCTTTCTTTTTTTCTGTGTCTGTCTCTGTCTCTCACTCCTGTCTTGATGACTCTTTCCCTCACCATTATAAGGCCAAAGTCCGCGAGCTGGAGGAGAAATGTCGGAGTCAGAGTGAGCAGTTCAACCTCCTGTCAAAAGAGCTGGAGAAGTTCCGACTCCAGGCTGGGAAGTTTGATATTCTCAGCACTGAACCGTTAACTGTATGTGAATCTCCTGGGTCGCCCAACAAATCCCTGTCCCAGCTTCTTAATGGACTGGCTGCCCCCATAGGAAAAGGTAAGTGAAGGATCTTGTTGATGCTCTTTTAAGTGTTTTACTTTAATGTGTCTTTTAAGTCATACATTCCTATGGAAGCAAATATTTTGCAACAAGTTAGCAAAATTGATACATCCCTGGCGTGTCACGGTGTGCAGGTCTCTGCTTTAGCAATCATAAAGAGACCTTGCTCACAACTGAAGTTGATAAGTAAGAGGGCACCAGATCAATTATGCTTGATGTAGCCCACTTTTACTTAAGTGCTGTGCAACTGAATACACATATCATTCCTGTCACGTGAGATGTACCGGCCGTAACTCCACACTGTATGTGTTGGAAGAAGAGTCAGTTCCCTCACAATGAGAGGATAAAATTTTCAGCTGAAATTAAAAGTCTGAGAGGCAAGACTCAGTCTGCAGTAAACACAAACTGTTAATGAAATAATCAGTCATAGTGAGGAATAGCCTCTAACTGGCAAAACATGATCTCTGTTTATTTTGGACTTGTTTTTTGTGAATACACAAGTGCTTCACTAATTACAGCTGCATGTACTGTTTTGTTCGACTTCTGCTGTGGAATTGGAATAAATATTGCACAGTTACAAGTGATTGGAAACCGAAGCATATAGTGCAGTGAGACTCTAGTGCTGTACAGTGTGCAGTTAGATATATTGCAGTTCTGTTTTATGGGGTACATTACATTATAAGGCGCTTCAGGTTACTGAAATCGTGCATGTGCCTTTTTTTCAAATCTTTATCTTCTCTTTTATCTGTACCTCTCACATAGTAGGAGAACAAATTAATTCTTTTGTTCAGTTTTTTTTTGTAACACATTTGATATTAGTTCTAAAATATTGTGATGTGAGGATCTGACGAGAGAAGTCCTGTTTGTTCCACAGGAAATGAGGCTCCAACAAGCAGATCTTTGATATCTGAGTTCATTCGACCACTCCAGATCAGTGGAGACAAGCCTGAGCTCCTCTCTGTCAAGCCAACATTCCTCACTCGCAGTCGAGCCAGCAGCCCAGCACGGGCTTTCCTCTCAGAGGTATTTGACTAGTCACTGTTTGTAACCCATCTTGCACATTTCTACACTTGCACTATGTATGACAGCTATAGATAAAATTTAGTCTAATACAGTTCAAAATGCATTATCTGACAATGTCAATACAGTAGAACTGCAGTCAAGTATGTGAACTTCGAAACACAGATAGTGACAAAACCAATCTTCTAAACAGCACTGAAGAAGTTCATCAGTGTTAGATATGATACATCACCCATATGTTTGTCTTTCTAGTTTTACTCCTGCATTACCATTTGGGACTGAACAAATAAATATTGCACAGGAGGGAATAACTGAAACAAAACTAAACGAGCACAGACAGTAAGACTAGGACGTTTCTGAACATGTGGATATTTTTAAACTAAATAGCCAAATGAGTTTATTACCATTCTCCTCTGTAAGATGCAAAATCATTTAGAAACTGAAGTTTTCTGTATATGAAGCGAAATAAAGAACATCTGGTGTTGACAATTTGTGTATTTTTTGCCTACTTTAGATGGACAAAGAGCTATGCTCAACTACAAGGTCTAAACTGAGGTTCACAGGGAAGGTTCGTCTGTGTATTGCTCGGTACAGGTATGTATACAAAACACAGCATAATTTTTTCACCCAGATACTTCTTTACAATTAAATGAACTAGCTGCTGAATGCAGTCAAGTCCTGGACAAATCTTCCTAAGAGTGTTTGCTTTCTATCACAGAATTTTAGGCTGTGGTGTTGAAGATGATTCAGTGTTTCTATCGCTAAAGAAAATTACCTGTCAGCACAAAAAATAATTGGACTCCTCAGAGCACAAACATGTGAAACAGACCCAGCATTTTCAGTCCAAACTCTCCTCAGCTCCCTCATAAAATAAATAAATAATACAGATAACTACATTTGGACCTACATTTTCCTACAAGTAATATTTTTTTCATGACATGCAGTTGTGTAGAGTGTTTGACATAATTATTAAACACACCTTAATTATGTAAAATACTGTACAACTCACTCACAGCTGATTTGTTCATCTGTTATTTACTGTAGTTACAATCCTTATGATGGGCCTAACGAGCATCCTGAAGCAGAGCTTCCTCTCGTGGCTGGGAAGTACCTTTACATTTACGGGACAATGGATGAGGATGGCTTTTATGAAGGTCTGGCATACCTCTGTGTTGTTTAATCCCTTTTCCTTAACATTGCCCCGGAACCAAATATCTCCTTTTTGTTTCCCAGGAGAGCTGCTGGATGGACAGCGAGGACTTGTACCATCCAATTTTGTGGATTTTATTCAAGATGAAGACACACCCTCTGTCCAACACAGGGACACAGTGGCTGAAGAACCTGGCTACCTCAACCACAGTAGCCTGGGGTCTCAGAGACTGGGGGCTGGCACAGGAACAGGCATAAGCAGCCTGCTGTCTGACACTAAACTAGATTGTCTTACCACCAGCAGCTTGGGCATGGACCTCCTGGGATCCTCCAGCAATGGGACAGGAACCTTGGATGTCAGCATTGACGAGGTCGGTGAAGACATTGTGCCTTATCCTCGCCGCATCAACCTGATTAAACAGTTGGCCAAGAGTGTGATCATTGGCTGGGATCCTCCTGTGGTTCCACCTGGGTGGGGCTCCATTAGTGGTTACAATGTGTTGGTTGATAAGGAGGTGCGCATGAGTGTCCCCTACGGGGGCAGGACAAAGTCTCTCATTGAAAAGCTCAATCTGGCCACCAACACCTACCGAATCTCAGTGCAGACAGTCACGGACCGGGGTTTTTCGGATGAGCTCCGGTGCACTATGCTCGTGGGAAAGGATGTGGTGGTGGCACCGTACTACCTGAGGGTGGACTGCATCACGCAGGTCTCTGCTGAGCTCTCTTGGATGCCAAGCAACAGCAACTACAGCCACATCATCTTCCTCGATGGTGCAGAGTACGACATGGTCAAAGCAGGGGGCTATAAGTACAAGTTCTTCAACCTGAAGCCCATGACAGTTTACAAGGTGAAGGTTGTGGCGCAGCCACATCAGGTGCCTTGGCAGCTTCCAATGGATCAAAGGGAGAAGAAGGAAATCTCTGTGGAGTTCTGCACTCAGCCTGCAGGTCAGCCTTGTAACAAGTACTCACATTGACTGTTTAGTGGTTTATGGCTGCATAGCCAGGCAAGACTCACTGGAATCATTTAAACCAAAGGTTTGCATCAGCATTGTCATTATGAGTGTGTTGACACCAGCATCTAGTTCAAAGCTCACAAAGACATTAGTATAGCTGTTGTAGATGATTTTGGTTGTGTTAAAATTAAACCTGAACTTGCATCATGTGTAAAACATATAATTACATAGATGCTCATCAGCTTATAGTATTTACACCCTTACTAACTTACTAACTTACCCCCAATCTGATTTGGTTTCTTGTAGTCTAATATTCTGCTCTATTTCAAAGTAATGTGACATTTCACACGGAAACCCATATTATAAGGTACATCCAGCACAGCAGACTATTTCCTCAGCTACACACTTTAAACCCATTACATTTACAAACCTGACAAACATCTCAGCCATTTAATTTTTCCCCAGTCACTTTTAGATTGTCCGCAAGGATTTGTGTGTGTACCACTGTGATAAGACACATGCATGGTAAAAGAACCCTGAAGATTATTTTACCGAAAAAAACGACATAACACTGAAAACAAGAGCCTCACTCTTAAAGTCAAATTAGGATAAATAGTGAGAGTAGGTCTCACTGATTACTTCTCCCATGAGGCTCATTGATGCTTTTCTGTTGCCAGGACTAACTTGGGTCCCACAGCCTGCCAAACATGCAAAAGGAATCTGTTATAAGAGCAATTCTCTCTACAGCCACCTACATTTATGACACTGTTTTATGTATGTAAATATATGGGTGCAGTGATAGCCAGCTGTGGGTGCAGATAAAATATGGTTCACACATGTGCTAAGAAGTGTGAGATTGTGATTATTTAATGTCTAGTTAACATATTAAAGGGGCTAACTAATTTGGGATGGCTTTCTTTGAACCAAAACAAAGATTATAGTCACAACTTTGCTCCTTTCCCCTCCCGTGCTATTTCTGCAACTACTGTATGCCAGTCACCACATGCAGCTCCATGGCCAGTCTCCTAGCTATTATTAGCTGTTAGCTGAAAGTAAAATGGTCCCTATTGGACAGCAGCACTATAGCAACATAAGCTTCTTTCAGACATACACAAGAACATATGTAGACATTACATGAGTGAGCTGCTTGGAAGTAGGAAACGTCGCATGGTCCAATAATGAAGAAATGGTAGAACTGATAACAGTAAAACTAAAACTTAAGTAGCACCGCATTAAGTCTAGTGTGTGCAGTCTCTTTGGAGTGTCTGCCTGTGACAGCTCACCCAGCGATTACAGACCATAACACCAAACAAAAACAGAAAATTCAAAATGTAGGGTGGATGTAGCAGACACACATGAAGTGGACTGTCTGAGACACAACAAATCTGGTTGCAGCTTTAAGTATCTTATTGTTAGGTACTGGGATAAAATGACAGGTTGTGGAAACAGACTTATAAAGGGAAAAAATGTGGGGAATAAAGGCTGAACTCTGAGAGCGTGATAGAAAGAGAGGGTCTCACAGATAAACCTGGCTAATGAGTGAACATGCTCAGAGTTCATTGAATGATCTATCTATTGGAAATGTTTATTAGAAGTGTCTGAAATAGAAACTATCATGCTGTATGACTGTCAATAAGGAGGATAGTGTCAGGAGACACTATATTAGGCTTTCGCACTCTGCATGAGTTCTTCACACAAGTGACTTCATTAGTACTTAGTTATACATTATTGTGGTTCATATTCGACCCAAAGAGCAGTTTCCAAATTATTATCTGGAAATCACTGTGTTATGAAAGTGGATCCACTGAAATATTCATTTAAGCGCGATTTCAGGAGCTCGTTGTTTATGACCAAAGTAGTTAAAAAATTACAAGACAAAATGAAATCACCAAACTGCTGATGTTCCAATCCTATGTGTGTTGTCTGCTGAAAGTCAGTGCAGCAATGTGATTAAGATTGTATTAATGTAGATTCTCGGACACACACACAGCCGCGCATTCCAGCTCAGACTACTGCTAAATGCATCTGCTCACTCTCTCTCTCACTGTGTGACCGCAGGGAAGCAGCAGCACAACACAGATGGGTATGTTGTTTAGTATGCAGGCAGCACTGACAGATTGTGGAAATAGCAAACTGTGTTTTCTAATGCTCCAGAATATTGTAAGCAAGAATCTGGCAACATGATATTGGTGTACATACATTGATGGCTGAATGTTGCCAAACTGGGCTTTTTTTTTTCTTTTTTTTTAATCTAATTCAACGCCTGCGCCTGATATGCATATCAGTGAATCTACTAGGGAGACAGCATCGAGATGAGCATAAATTGGCATAAATACAACAATATAATTCTACAAATAGCTGTGTTTGAACATAATAGATACTTATTTACATACATACAAAATACATTAATTGCCACTGATTCATTGCACTACAGAACATAGCAGCTGTTCAGTTCAGTGAAAATGCTTTTTTAGAAGATTTTGGGTCTTTGTATACTTTACAGTTTTAGTGTAATTCTGGGTAAAACACATTTAGAGTAAATGAAGTACTTGTGGGACGTAATAATTTTTGTAGAATGAGAAGATCCGTATTTCATACCACAGTGAAATGGTAGAATTCCATAGTATTGAGGTCAGCACATTCATTTTTGATCAAATAGGCACAATCGTTCAAGCAGTTCTGAGTTGTCTTTTTTTACTTTTCTTATCCAGTGCCTGTGTTATGCTCTCCAGGGCCACCTCTTCCTCCCCAGGAGGTGCAGGTCCAGTGTGGTCAGACGCCAGGAGTCCTGCAGGTCAGATGGAAGCCGCCACCTCTGACATCTTCAGGAACCTCCAATGGTGCCAGTGTGATTGGCTATGCCGTGTGTACAAAGGGACAAAAGGTACCAAATGTCTTTTGTGTATATTTTTGCATCTTACAATACAGCTTTTAAACAAGATAGCCTTTTCCTTGCTGGTGCTTTCTGTGACTAGTGCTCTATTGCCATCTCCTGGAGAAACTCTATAATCCTGATATTCAGCCCCCAGGCACAAGTATTACTTAAGACATGAATTCAAAGAGCAGTTAACAGGCTCCATGGCGCTGCCTCGAGGTAATATTGCTCTTCCACAGGAAGCTATTGTTTATGTGGGGATTTGTGTGGGTGCAAATGTCTACTTACTGTGTCCAGTTTAATTTTAAACCAAAATTTACATGCTGGATAAAGAGAAAATTAAAATGACCATGACAGGCTTGAAGTGGACGATATAGTTTAAGTTTAAACATGGTTCTTTTATTCTGCTGCAGATGCAACACCTCCAAAAACTGTGTATTAATATTTTAGGGATTTTAATTTTTTTAACAGTGTGCTATTGCTTGTCAGCAAATGATTTACAAATGTTTGCAGGTATGTCTGTGTGATGCTATGGTTGCAGAATATGTTGTTTTGCCCTGAGCTGCCTTTTGGTAAGGACTCTCTGATTCCTTTGTGAATGCAGATAGCAGAGGTCTTGTACCCCACTGCAGACTATGTGACTGTGGAGTTAAACAGGATTCAGTGTCTGGAGGCCAGGGAAGTCATTGTAAGGACGTTATCAACACAAGGAGAGTCCCAGGACTCGCCTGTGGCCATTATCCCGCACAATCTCTTGGGCTCTCCACGCCTGTCCCATCGAACCACTGCACCTCCCCACCCTATACCCCATCCTGTACACTCACAAACCCATCCTCCTTACCCATCCACATACCCTCCAAACCACCCTCAGCCCCAGGTGCAGCCTCTGCCTCGAGCCCAGCCCCACACGCTGCCCCATGCACAGCCACATTCGCAGCCCATCCGTCACCCCCTTCCTCATCCTCAGCCTCATTTCCAGCACCATCCCATGCCCAAGTCCAAACCATTAGTAAGTGCCAGAGAGCCAGAAACCAAAGAGCATGAGGTGGGCCTGCGGCCAGCCCAACCCTGGGAGAGATGCCCTTCTCCGCTGCCTCCCACACGTGGACCCAACCTGGAGCCTCCACACTTCCAGCCACGGCGATCACCCTCTCCTCAGAGGATCCTGCCACAGCCTCAGGGAGTCCCCATCCCCAACACCATTGCCAAGGCCATGGCCAGGGAAGCTGCCCAGCGAGTGTTTGCTGAAGGCAACCGGGTGCGTGGATATTTAATTATAAAATTATTTTTCTCAACATGTGATAGAATATAATGTTGAGCCCAAAAATTTTATTTTTATTTGTTCTAATGGGAATATCTGCCAGAAGAATACAAACTTTTTAGTTGTCTGGGAAAAAAGCAAGAACTAATGATTTTAATCTTTCTTTGTGGAAAATTATATGAAATTACATTTGCAACGTGAATAATCCATACAATATTTTCACTCAGTTTGAGAAAAGTTATGAGTTTGAGAATAGCACCTTTTGCAGTTTAAAAGTCAATTCTCTTATCAGGTTGAGAAAAGGAATATCTTTAGTGACCGGGGTAACGGATTGCACCCACTCAACTCTGATGAGGAGGAGGATGGCTACGACTCTCCTCATGCAAGAAGGAGAGGAGCCTCAGTGGATGAATTCCTCAGAGGCTCAGAGCTGGGCAGACAGGTACTTAACAGCAAATACAGTGTTGATGCAATACTGATGCTGTGTTCAGTCAGTCAATGAGTGTACATCACTTATTTCTAGAAAAAACATAGAGTCAGTTAATTACGTCCAGGCAAATTCAAATGCAATCAAATCACATCCAATCAAACCGCTTTTAATTTGTTTTTCTGCATCTGTATTGCATAAAAATCACTGACTAATTTTGTTTTTTAAATGTCATACACTCGCAACATTACTAAGACTTAATTTCAGCTTCCTCGCTCTTGTTTTCCCTTAGCACCATCATCACCACTACAGCCACAGTGAGGAGTACCACACTGAAAGTAGCCGAGGCTCTGACCTGTCTGACATAATGGAGGAAGACGAAGAAGATCTTTATTCTGAGATGCAGCTAGAGGAAGGCCGCAGGCGCAGTATCAACTCTCACAACACTCTTAAGGTACGTACTGCACACCTTCAGTCAGTAGTGGCCCGGGGGAAGACACAGGAAGTAGTGGAAGGGGTGTAGACATGGAGGGTCTTGCATAGGTAACTGTTTTCTTTCACAGGCTTGACAACCAGGCCTGTTGTGGCTTTGCCTGGCTGAGCTCCCCTGCCTTGCATTAGCTGAATCCGCCTCCCCCACCCCAGCCTGCTCCTCCACCTCGCACCTCCAGCACTGCTTTAAGGCCGAGCTCACAGCATGAGAGAGGGAAAGGGTGTAAACTAAAAGCATAATGTTTTTATAGATTGCATTGCATTTTGATCATCTTTATTCTGCACCAATGGAGAGTTACAAATGTTAAGATCAAATGTTATAATGTGCAAATTTTAATACACTCTACTGTATCAAAGGGTCATGGCATATCAAGTGCATATGGGAATCTCATTTAAGTGAGTACTTAAATGGAAATATTCACTTTTGTTTATGTCTTTCGTGTCCTAAAGTCTATTTTTTTCTGATGTTGATGTTAACATTATCCGTACACAATGTTGTCTTCATTTGGTCTGTCAGTGGGGATGTGTGGATAATAAGGCCAATCTGCTATCGACTGTATAGTGTATGGAAGTCAATGTGCAATCACTGCGAATTTAATTGTCCCTGTTTTTGTTGAGTTAACCCTTTAATGCTGTTGTTCATAAGTGGTTTTAATTGGTGTATTATTTTTTTTAATGGACCAATTCTAATTCTCCTTTTTGTCATTGCCATTAATTTCTAAATCACTGTTGCACATCATCTTATATTTCTTTTAAAATGTATTATAAAATATTTAGTAAGGAATAGTGATATGAATTGTCAAAATAGCTTTTTGTTTTCTTTGAAAGTGTAAAAGGAAGTTCTGCGCATTTCACTACTTTAAAATAATTCTATTGTATTGTACTGTAGCAGATTCTTCTGTTCCCACAGTTTCACATAGCTAATGTGAAACTAGAAATAGCCCCCATCACCCTCTGTTCATTTAACATTCACTTTATCAGTTTTCATTCCATTTTTGAGCCTCCACAGATTCCTGTTCAGAACATGCCATGTCCTCCTCATGGAATGAGACTGCATGTTTTACTACATTGCCACAAATAACTAATTCTGCCTTTATTTTGTCTTCCCCCCCCATTTGTTCTATTCACATACTGTGTTGTTTCCTGCCTGTTCTA